>JACEII010001026.1:18960-30358 GCA_014332785.1 Antheraea mylitta
ATATATATATATATATTTCACATTAAATTTACTAATAAGAAAACAAGTTAACTTACGTTTTGCGAGTAATTCCTTTACAGCTTCACCGGACTACTAACGAGTAATTCCTATTAAAGTAATTTCAAAGGGTATAAATAATCGGAAACGTACGTAGAACCTGTCTCATTTATTATTTTGAATCTACATCGCCAATCGCGTTGTTACTGATATGAACAATTGTTGTTATATTTTGTAGTATTTTAACCAGAATAATTACGACACAAAAAAGTGTTTTTTTAGGATTATTCGCACCTAACATGTTTTTAGAGTGAGTCATAGATAAGAAACCTAAAGCACTTTGTTGATTTAAACTACTATATTAGTCGTGAATTTAACAGGTAAAGAAATGTCATTTACAAAAAGAATATTACAATATGAATTGTCTTGTATATTATTAATGATGTCGTCTTTACAGACACAGATATAAGATCGCAGAAATATGTCAATGTTTCTCATTAATTTACAAAAAACCAAGTGCACAGTTTCGAATGAAAGTACCGTTCAAAACCGTCCCCAAAAACTCTCCGATATACCTAAATAGTTATAGTTATTCTATAAACTTATGTTTTTACAAATTCAATCTTACACGAATTATTTAAAGTTTTTTTACGAAACAGTGTAAAAAATGTCCAAAGACGCGAGTGACGAGAGATTATTTACAATGAGCTCAGAATTCTCAATCATGCACTTATTTTATGCGGACAGATTTGAGACGTTGACTGTGCATCTTGGATTTTTATATATCAATGGTGTTTCACTATTTAAATAACTAATTCTAATATCACGCAATATGTATTCGGCACACTTGATATTGGGGAAGATAGTTATAGAAAAAAACGCTAACAAAAATGAGATCACAATTACTTTTATGTTATTGAAATCCCTTAGAATTTTTCCACGATATAAATATACAAATTTATAGATATGGTTGGAAAACTGACAAATTTCATTTCTATGCAGTTTGTATTCACGCTTAGAATATTAAGCTGAAGACCCATAATTATACCCATAGCGGCAATAATATTATAATAAGTGAAAGTTTGTATTGTTCGTGACGTTGAAAAGGTATATTAGAGCTTACAGATTGTCAATTATCTTACTTTCTCCTGACTGAGTCATTATCAACCAGCTCAAGGTAACTACTAAGGATACCAATCTGAATTATGGAGAGAATATTTAAGTAAGCATTTGAGATGTGATTTCTGGAAAAACAACCTTCGAGTATGTTAACAGGAGGTTATTAAGTTGTAATAAGCTTAATACTTAATTTAATTTCCATATTTAATAAAACAATTTATGCATTTAAATAATACTGTAGTATGTTTTATATCCACGCTAACATCCAAAATGCTATACATTTAAATAATATTCAAAAAGGTAATTTTTTTCCACGCTAACTTCGAAAATGCCTGAATTCGTTTTGAAGAAATTTAACCGGTAGACAGAGGATTTCACACAGAATTTATCTGGATTACATATTATTATTCTTTTGCGAAGAGGGCTTAAGTAGAAATAACAAAATTGAACATTTGTAATAGTGTCAATTACAATTAAAAAATAGACCAAGTTCACAAATAATCGAATTAAATACTTTCCAATATAAAAACGAAGTTGCAAACACTAGTTAGTAAATAATAAATTTGAAGCTAGCTAACTAAAAAACTAGTATTAAAAACGTGTTTCTTTTTCTCTTTCTTTACGGGTTTTTATTCCAACGAACATATCAAACCCATATTTCCCCAACGTGCTTATTTATATTATGGTTTATTATAATTTAACTCATTATAGATAATAATACATAATTAAAAATTTTAACCAATTAAAATACGGAGTAATTTTGCTTTAATTCTAATTGATGTAACAACTAAGAGAATACTTAGAATATTTATGATTTTTTTAACAAAGCTAAAATTAATTAATGTTATTTTATCGACTTATCAAATTCATTCCACGACATTCATAGTACGAAGAACTTGGACATCAAAAAGCATGATTATATTTAGCGTATCTACTTATTATTCAGTGAACGCTACTAGAATTTTCAGGGCCGGCTTATTATTAATTCATAATTTTCATCGTGTCCCAATAACACCAATTCGCTCTTTACTGGTATTAAAATATCATTATCTGTAGATCTTGACGCATATATTGACGATTGTTTCGCATTCATTTACATACAATGCAATCGGTGTAACGCAAATATGTTAGATGGAACTGAATCATTTATGTGACGTCCAAACATTCCATATATGGTACATATATACTACAATATTCCGGTATGTTATAATCTAATATTTTTGTTTTCTGGAATAAAAAGAATGTTTTATTAACACTTTCCGTCCTACTATTGACTTACTAATAAATATATGATATGATAAAAGGCTGGTCAGTTGAGTCATTGGGAACGTTCTTGTTAGGTTATCTCTCTGGAAGGTTGTGTTGCGTAAATGGTTGTATTGCGCGATTGTTGTTGTATTGCGTGAGTTCTTTCCAATTTATATTGTTATTTGTATTTCTCTGGGTTTTTATGATTAGTTTTGTTACTTGAGTTATTTAATTGTTGATGTGAGTTCTCGTGTAGAAATTTGTATTTTTTTTTTCGTTTTTTATATAAATCCCCTTTTGGTATTTATAAGTACAAATAATATTGTTTAAATTTTATTACTTCATTTTTACTCATTACAAATTTTTATTTGCGACATGTTGACTTCCAAATAAGACAATTAGCACGCCTTCTATTGAAAAGTTATTGCACTAATTAAGAAACCAACAATGTTGTACGCATAACAAGTGTTCAGTTTAGTAACAAAGAATCATACATTTTTTACATGAAAATAATTTAATTATTACAAGTTATTTAAGAAGACTTTTGTGTTTACATAAAAGAACACTATACATTGCATGTATTATCTTCATAGTACCATTCGATAGCAAAAGAAATCCAGATCATTTGAAATATATAAAAAAAACGTAATATAAATTTGTATATAGATCACTATATATAGTAATATTATTATGCTTTGGGTTACACTACAATATTATCATTACATAGTATAAAACAAAGTCCCCTACCGTGTCTGTGTATCTGTCAGTCCGTTCACGATAAACTCAAAAACTACTCTACAGATTTTCATGCGGTTTTCACCAGTGAATCTCGTATATTTATACTGTGCTATTACTTCGTTATACCTTAGCTTACTTTCTGACCTACAATTTGTATAATAATTATTGCTCTGGTAAGGATCGTAATGTAACTTTCTTCGTTAAATACATTATGAAAAAACAAAATATTTTTCAAAACTAATCGGTGCTATCACAGAACTTTAGGAAAGCCTTATAATACATGATATATTAATTTTCATTGTCATTACGAAGTAATGTTTGTTAATTGTACCAAGTCACTATTAACTAAGATGAATCAGGTGATACGCAAGCGACATCCTGAATAACTGACCTCGCTCCCGTAGCTTCCGGGCCCTGTGTATTGTCAAGTGACGTTGTAACTATAGTTTATTTACATAAGGTTAACAAAAATAACCCTTTTCTCGCGTAAGAACGGTAACCTTAAAGTAAACAGGCCTGTAGGGTCTTATGGGAAGTAACCCTCGTAAACTGTTATGGATATGGCCAGACGTTTTGCCGTCTATAGCACCATCGGTTACAAAAAAAACTGTGATGTAAAAATAGTTTCTATAACGTCTTTATTATCTGAATTATATCGTTCCCAATTTTTTGTAAAACAGATCAATATGCAGTTCAATTATCAAGGTTTTTATGTTATTACAACTATATTTGTATATGCTAACTAATATAATTAAGAAAATATGTTTACTTACTTGTTAAGTCAATACGCATTGACTACTTAACCATTCGTCATATAATATTGCACACACGTAATCAGAGGTATAGAAAAGGACAATGAAAGCCTTTCATACAGAAAAAATGTAATATCCCGGGGTTATATTAAAACTACATTAAAGGAGAGCGAAGCCGCGAGCAAAGTTTAATTGACTACAGTGTATTTTCACAAAGAATTGGTTCTACAAATATTTTGATGTTCCGATAACTTTTAGATGTAATATTTATTATAGTTAAATTATAGCATTCAATCATTAATCTATCCACTATCGTCTATGACTTAAATATAAATATTTCACATAAATATTCAAAATATGACAATATTTGTTATAAACGCAAATATTATTATGTCTATAAAATTTTATGAAAAATACAATTCAAACTAACAAAAGGTTAATTTCACAGGTCATAAATGTTAATGCTCCATTTAGACATAATTTGATCACAAACTTATTAAGTTGCCCCTTTTAGCTTGAATACTCAAATCTGAGTTACTAAAAACTGGATAAGCGTAAAAACTCTATAGGTGAGACTTTAGAGTAATTATCGGGGCCCATCATTTGAAGCCTCTAAAATCTTTTATACGAGAAACAAAAACTTCTACAAAGACATTTTTATCTCCTGGACTTCCGCAACTGTGACTGCTAGTTGTATGTATCTTTAAGTGACAGTGGTATACTGACGAAAATGACAATGAAAATGAAGCTGATTTATACCAGATTTTTGAAACAAAAGTGAAGAACAATGCAAACGAGCAAGTAACTTTAAAAGCACTGTAGATGCTCCATTGTTTTTTTTTAAATATCCGACGACTATTCAACCATTTATTAAATTTACAAACTCGAAAAACTTACAAAAGACATACAAAGAAATTAACGGATTTCTTAAAGTAAATATAGTGCATTTATTTGTTTTCTTTTTATAAGCATTTATATATAAGCGTAAAACTCCATAAATGAAAAATACATTGCGGACTCTTAAACACTCGCTTTTTTTTTCGAAATGTCTACGCTATTGACCCAGCAAGGTCTTAACAGCTTCACCGGACTACTAAGGCGAGCGCTTAAGGCACTCAGCCGATTTCATTATGGCAACCAGCTCAAGGGTGCACGGCAGACCTCGGCTTGGCTGTTGTCTGTTGCATGCAAAACGCGACCTATCTCAGCTAACCTAGCTAACTATTCATATGTGTATGAGTTGTTGAAACGTATGTGTACCAAGCATACACGCCTCAACAACTCCTCCATATATTTATTATCAGAAAATTGAGTTCCTCAGTTCGATAAGGGAAAAAATTAAACCCTTCCACTTTCATGTGTAAGCGTGTAGGCGTGCACGTGTGTGGGGGTGATCGTGTAGTGTTGTAGCGGTGATGTATATTTGTGTGTCACCGTATCGCGCAAGCAACGCACTCAAGGGCTCGCTACCGAGGGATCGAACCTAGGCTTGAGCCGCTGCCGTGGGAGGCCTAATCGGGTGTTAAACACTCGCTCATCCAGGTATCTCTATAAGCAAAAGATTTTAAACATTTGGCGTAATCAACCAGGTCAGAGTTAATACAAATAAAAAGAAATCAAATAATCCCAACATCAAGCATAACTTTCTCATTTATACAGAAGAGTTCACAATTATATAGGGAGGAGATGTATATTATTTTTAGGGGCATTCCTTAACAAAAGTAAACAACTATGGTACCAGCTTACTGGCACATCTAAAAAAATTCATTGATGAAAAACATTTTTTAGTTTTTAGAGTGAAGAAATATAAAATAAGGTGGGATTTTATAAAACTAGAAAAGCAAGACACTGAACACCTAACTGACCTTATTGAATCGTTAAACTTGACAATCTTTCTGAGTTTTTTTAGTTTACCACCTTGTGGAAAATTTATTTGTGTCGGTTTTTAACACGTCATTATTAATTTTATCCACATATATGAACTCATTGAGTTTTTTCCCAGGTTATAGCTTATTTTTTATACTAGAATAGTATTATGTATATTTTATTACATGAATTATTCATTTTTCTAATACAAAAACCTTTAATTATTAGATCAGATCAAAATCCAATCAGTCAAATGATATCGAATTCCTAAGTACTGACCTTGTTAGTTTGGCTCATATGTTGGCAAGGAGGCGGTCCCCAATAAATTGTAGAAAAATAAGCCCATATAAAGACAGCCAAAACCCAGCACTTCACAGAAATAGGCCTCAAGGCACAATTTACCCTACTTAAAGAGACGACGACGACAAAAAGGAGATAAAAGCATAACGATGTTGCCACACTGTTCGGTTAAATTTGTCGGGTAATTATATATAACGAGTGGCGGTAAATCTCAGCAGTAATTTAATTTAAAAAGATATAGTGGCAGGACCGAGCAATTAAGTGGAAGCTATTGACTTTTTTAATCAAAAGGTTTGCTTCTAAAGTTATATTAAAACCATTTTTTACTAAACAAAGTTAACAAGGTTTCGGTTGAGCAAACTGCCGTATAATTCTTTGCTATAAAATTATTAGATATTTAAAATTAACAAAAAGAATATAAATAATAATTATGAGAATGAAAAGATCAAGGTGTAAAAGCATCAAACAAGAAGTCCAACTGATTTTGAGTGATCACTGTAACCCACAATTTTGTATAATCAAATTAAGAAAAACTGCATAATAGCTTGCTTCTTATGAAGATCCAGTTTATACAAATCGTTTAATGGGACGTTTCGCCAAACTCATCTTTCATTCCAGAATATAGAGGCGGGAGCAATACTAAAATAGACATAGGCAGAAATACGTGCATCTATTACTTGTACTTCGAAGTCGGACATTGCGCTTATTCTATCGTTTTTCAAGGTAACGTTGAGGGGCCAATTATAGAAGTATGTATGTATTTATTTTGACGTTCTCTTAATCATTTTTCGTCAATCATTCGACTTCATCATTCTTATTCAATCAAGCATTAATATTAAAGTTTCTCTTTAACAGCAGAAAGAGTTATAGCACTACTGAATATAGTTAAAAATTATTTTCAAAGACGTCGGGAGTTCGATGACTCCTGCAAAAATAATCCCCTTTTTTTTAGTTCGAACTGACTATCAGCTATAGCAGAGGTTCTTAATCTCTCTCAGTTCGGAGCGCACTTTCACATTTGGTATTCTTTTTTGGTGGACGCCCTAAAACATCTACAACATGAAACCCTATGTGCTGGTAAATTGATTGTCTACTATTACTCGCAAATAATTTTAGGTTAAACTAAACTACCTGAGAATGGTAAAAGGGATTGATTGCCTTACGGCAAATAATTATTTTAGGCAGTAGACAGGAATTTTGCGCTAATAAATTATCTACTACGACCTTTTTTCAAAAGGGAAAAAATCTATTCAAATTTTGTTCCGTCGTACCCGCTGCTCCGTACACATTTTTATTATCTGTTGCAATCACTATAAGTTACAAAAAATGAGTTATAACAAAATAGATACAATATTTCAAACTTGAAAGGTGTACACGTTTATTTATTAAATAGCACTTAGGTCTACACTGAACTCACAATTGAAGGTACTAAATTAATTAACTGGATTAAACTGGTTCATTCTAATTTCACGCGGACTACCTCAGGGTCCAGCCCGACGTCCTACAATTTATCTTTCAATTTACCCTCATCTAACAAACAAAATAATTGCAAACCAAACGAATTGTTGCCTTTTGGATTGGATTTAGGGTTCAGAAATTGTTTGACGTTTTCCATATCATTTTTTGTACGTAGACCGAAAACCAATTTAGATCTAAATTTGTAAATGGAATCCCTTTTCATACCACTACTTTTCCGTAACTCGCAAATTGCAAAATCTCTTTATTCATCCATAAAACTGTGTTCTGCGATCAAGATGAGAATTCGATAAACCATTACCATGATGACATTATTAGGATTAATGAAATTAGATCAAGTAAGCTACTATCTATTTCTAGTATATAAATATGTAGTCCAATTTCTAGACAAACAAAAGGAAAGCAGCAATTTAGTTAACTCGAGGTCATATAGATACAAACTATACCAGGAACGTATAAAATTAACCCTAAGTTATGTACAGTTAGGTCGGATTATAGAGTCTAGTAAATAGCTTTGAAAGGACAGAGAGATGGAATAGCAGACGTTTTTTTTTTTTCGAAATGACTATGCTATTGACCAATCAAGGTCTTAACAGCTTCACCGGACTACTAAGGCGAGCGCTTAAGGCACTCAGCCGATTTTATTTTGGCAACCATCTCAAGGGTGCACGGCACACCTTGGCTTGGCTGGCGCCTGTTGCACGCAAAATCGCGATCTATCTTATCTAACCTAGCTAACTATTCAATATTCATATATGTATGAGTTGTTGAAACGTATATGTGTACCAAGCATACACTCCTCAACAACTCCTCCATATATTTATTATCGGAAGAATAGCAGACGTAATTTTCCTTCTGACTGTATAATATTTTCTAGTCGTGATGTATTTAAATACCTGTATGATAATCTGTATGCTTCGAAAAGTTTGTAAATCGTTAAAGATGGTAATCAAATGGGCAGTATTTCACAGCCTTAAGGGTTGAATATTTTCTTCATATTTAGATGAGACCACCCCTGAGTATTGCATATTCACACAAAAAATAGTTATTAAATTCGATTCGAAACTGGCGCAAACATCGAATAACATACATAACAAAGTACACACTAGCAAATATAGTTAACCGCGCAGCACACGCTTTCGGAGTGTGTTGCGTGGGAGGGACAGCGCCGCACTCTGGCGGCGGCGGTAGGGGGAATTTGTCGCTGCCGAGTGTAGTCTCCGCCATGCTCGGCAGCGAACAGGCGTGGCGAGCAATGGCCTCCTTTTGCGAAGAGGTCATCTCGCAAAAGGAGGCGGCGGAGAGGGCCCGCGAGGTAGATCCTCTACGTGGCCGTCTCCGCCAACAGAGGACCGGCAGGAGGAGGCGGCGTTTTGCCCAACTCCTCCTGCCACCGTACCCGGACCTGAGGGGATGTAGCCGGGGGGCTCTTCCCTTCATTGCACAGGTCCGGCGGACAAGGGGAGGCAGCTGGTGTGTACCCAGTCTGCCTCTCTATAGGTAGGAGCCCGGCGGCTACCTTCCGCTGGGCGGACCGTTGGGGCGGCTCTACAAGGCTGATTAGCTAGAACGATCCCTTGCCGCCCCAGCAACACGGTCTGACGGTACACCGTGGGGTTTTAGTCCGTGCGAGTCGGACATAACCCACCCTCTCCCCCGGGAGGGTGGGTATCCATAAGGGATTTCCCCACGTTATAAAAAAAAAACTTCCTTTTTGGAAGCAGTAGTCCGGTGTAGCTGTTAAGACCTTGTTAGGTCAATAGCGTAGCAAGTTCGAAAAAAAAATTTGGAAGTAGATTAGAATAAATCTAATGAATATAAATAACCGACAGTACACCATGAGTCAAAATACAAACTGATAATAATGATAAGTGCTGATCGCAAAACAATTGCCAAAATGATTTTAAAATAATTGTTATACGAAAGACCAAGAGTTGACATAACCCTTTTAATGACATTAAACAGCCCACCTAGTTTTGTTCTTAACTTACTTTTGGCAATGGAAACAATAGATTAATTTAAATAAAGTAAAAAATCTCTTTTTTTTTTTCTCAAATTAGAATCGTAATAAATGCGACAACGAGTAACAAAACGGACATTAGCTAGATCGCATGTGCAATCGAGTGCGACATTCCTGCCAGGTTGTTAGTCAGCGGACACTTTGAGTTCTCGGAACGTCATTGTATTCGATATCGTTGTTTCGATAACATACCGTTTCTATCTGACATGGAACTTATTGATGACATTGTTGTATAACGACTAATCTCTTATTCTGTGTTATCACTTCGTATTCCTACCTACGGGGTTTTATGGGTTGATATCCATGTCCTACTGAATCACGATAATATTGTTTACTAGCTGACCCGTGCAACTTCGTCTGCACCAAATTCGTTATCACTGGTTTCAATTGTATTTTTAAAAGCGATAAAATTGAATAAAACTGATACCCGATTGCAGCCACAACTACCGTTTCCAATTGTGAATCCTAACTATCCCCGGTCTCACTCAAATATACCCAGATTACATGTGATTTTTGATGTAAAACATCTATAGGCGCACCCTAAACTTAAATCGGCCATGGCGACGTTCGTGGTGATTACACACAAACTTCGCACTATTAACGACCCTATCAGTAACGCATAAGATTCAAATTATTTTTCTAAACTATTATAATAAAGAGGAATCGTAGTATTTTTGTATGTTAGTTACGAATAAAGTCAAACTACTGGACGGATTTCGATAATTCGTTTACCATTAGAATGCTACATTATCCCTTAGTAACATACCGGATTAGACCTCCCATTAGGTTCGATCCCTCGGTAGGGAGCCCTTGAGTGCGTTGCTTGCGCGATACGGTGACACACAAATATACATCACTGCTACAACACTACACGATCACCCCCACACACGTGCACGCCTACACGCTTACACATGAAAGTGGAAGGGTTTACTTATTCCCCTTATCGAACTGAAAAACTCTCAATTTTCCGATAATAAATATATGGAGGAGTTGTTGAGGCGTGTATGCTTGGTACACATATACGTTTCAACAACTCGTACATATATAAATAGTTAGCTAGGTTGGCTAAGATAGGTCGCGATTTTGTATGCAACAGGCAACAGCCAAGCCGAGGTGTGCCGTGCACCCTTGAGCTGGTTGCCAAAATAAAATCGGATGAGTGCCTTAAGCGCTCGCTTTAGTAGTCCGGTGAAGCTGTTAAGACCTTGCTGGGTCAATAGCGTAGACATTTCGAAAAAAACCCTTAGTAACATAGGCTATATTTATTTTTTAGAAAAAAATTGGGATTTCTACTAAAATTGCAATAATGTAATCAAAGGTATGAAAAAAATTTGGCATAAAATGTATTTCACCGCATGCGCCCCGATAACTATGAATGATAGAACAAAAATATGTTCTACAATATTAAAGAACATATTATTATCTATAAAAAAACCTCGCGGCAGCATACATATGTCTATACCTAAAAGTAAAGTCTATACTCAAAAACCTTTACAACCCTACTTGTATAATTGTAAGATTCAAATTGTTTCTATTTAATATTATGTAACGTCACAATAATGTCAGAGAGACGCGTGGATAGAAATGTTTTGTCGTCAACGTCGACCGGTTCATGTCCGATCTCACCAAAGTTAAGCAATGTCGGGCGTGGTCAGTGCTTGGATCCTCCGGCTCCCAGGGAGATAGAAGCTAAAAGGCGGGAGATGCGAGAAGAGGCTGTAGGGAGGTGGATGCAGGACCTGGCGGACGCGCGCTTCGGGAGGCACACCGTCGACGCCGTCCGCCCGGTCCTGCGGGAGTGGATTGGGAGGAGATGGGGCTCCTTGTCGTTCAGGCTGGTGCAGGTGCTGACCGGACATGGTTGTTTCGGGTGGTACCTGCA
>JACEII010001027.1:10368-21750 GCA_014332785.1 Antheraea mylitta
TCATTATTGTTAGATAATATTTAACTTCAGATTTTGTGTACTATAATATTTGATTTATATAAAGAAAAAAACGTTGGGGCCGTCATAAGGATGCCAGTAGAACCGAAAACATAAAATGATGGAATAACTGTATTCTCTATTGACATTTCATAACTTGTATATTGACATTATTGACATTAGTATACATTCTCAGGAATATTTATTAATCAATCAAACCTATGATGAGCTACAAAATATCAATATTGTACAAAGGTAGCTATACCACGCGTCAGGTGAAGCTATTAAGACCTTGCTAGGTCAATTCCGCACAGCACACGGTGAGTGAATGTACTGCCCGGGATGTACCTCGCCGCGAGCTGCTCGCAGCTATTGGTCCGGATCTCTCGCTCCCGATCGTTGCTAGTAAGTCGAGAGCGAGGCCGGATGGCTCTTCGACGCCTGCTATTGCGAGACAGTCATGCTTGCAAAGGAGGCGGCGGAGAGGGAGAGGGAGCGGACCACTAGGCTCCCCTCCCGCGGTCGACGAACCACACGGCGGCGATGGATAGGGGATGACCTCCGGCCGCCATAGATGGGGCCTGGGGGCGATGGACACTGGCATGTCGTCGCCCTGGTAGGGTAAACTGCACAGGCCCATGTGGTGGGGGCGCATTGTGCCGATGCGATTCCCAGAGTTCGTCAGGTGGGGTCTAAAACCCACTCCCTCTTTGAGAGGTCTACCATCTTTGACACTCAGACCGCAGTCAGGGCGTCTTAGAGGGCCCACACCCGTCTTGGGAGTAGACGCAGTGCCAGTCAGCAGTCCCTGCTCCCCCGCCAATAAGATTTATGAAGGCACCATGGGGCTTTAATTCCTGCAAATCGAACATAACCCATCCTCAGTTGTCCAACGAGATGGGTATCTGTTAGGGATAAAAAAAGGTCAATAGCGTAGTCAGTTCGAGGAAAAAAGTCGCTAGTCTGACCCAAGACACGTAAGCGCAATATGCTCAGCCACGCTTACTAACATGTCATCGCGCGTCAATTATGAGTTTATTTCCTGCAAGAAAATACTGCTTGAATTTTCAAGTCAATAATTATTTTAAATTGTTCTTGGAGTGTAAATTCTGACATGCAAACATTTATCGTATATAATATTAATTGATACGACAATTAACTAAGCGAGGGCGAATTAATATCACTGAGCAACTATAATTGATACAAATCGAAATAGTTGTTGTGACAGCGTTTAAATTGGGCGTTTATCCTTACTATAACTAGATTTTCTTACGACTCCGCCTGATATATGAACCAAATAAATAAACAGTCTTGTACGCAATTAAAGTTTCATCGTTTTCTTTAGCGATTTTTATTCAGGCTTCCATTATTAATTTATCGTTTGATATCCTTATCTAGGGTTTGTGGGCGAGATAACACTACTTTATACAACATCTATGTAACATTGGAACAGGTTTCTACCAAAATTTTCGTTGAATTAATACACTTAATTAATTAAAAAAATAATACACTCTATTTCAATTCATTGAGTTATGTAGCAGGTTGTAGGCTACTAAAATTGTGTTAGGTCGCCATTACCAAACTAGGTATAAAATTCGGTATTTATAGTACTTGACGGAATACCGCAGTACCTTGTCGTGCATTGGAAAAAAAAGAATAAGGTTTTTGGTACGACGTTTTTGAAAATATTAAGTTTGCCATGATTAACTGAATTATTGATGTGAAAAATCTAGAGGCGCGGGTAAACCTGATTGTTGGCGTGGCGAGTATGTGAGACGTGGCGACGCGAAGCCACGTGCAACGGACTGTGCGCAATCTCTTGCCGCACTGAGCTCGCATACCTACCTATAGTGTAATTTGAGATTCGTTCAACAATTTCAATTTCAACAATTTCAATGTTTCACATCTGCTAAGCGTCCCGTGACGGCTCAATTTTTCAGTGATTACGTACAAATCATTTTTAGAATTATTAATTGAGTTAATTTATTAATTATGTACAAATTTTTTGATTGTTTTTTATCATAGCAATTAATTTCAATGTCAAAAAATTATATTTCAATAAAACGGGATACTCAACAAACTGACAAATGAATAATTTAAATGGTAGTGCTAATCGTATATCAAGTAACAGAGTGGGAATTGGTTGATAAATGGAACCGATATATTCATGTGATACTTCCTTAAGCTTTATCATCTCTATAATACAACACTAAAAATAAAGGTTACTCTGAGTTATAGGACAATACTAAATAACATAACAAAAAATAACACTTTATATTTTTTCCGTACTAACTAATTAGTATTGACTGAAAGAGCCTTAATAGCTTCACCGGGGCTACTGATACTAACCAGGTAGTTAGATCGATACTAACTAATACAAGACAGCCAAAATGGCAGAATCTCGTCTTGGCTTCCATGTAATTCTACGAACTGAATCCAATCAAATATAGTATGAGCAAAGTAATAATATGTATGCATATATTTATATATATATATTTAGCCACTCGATGTTATGTTTTAATGTTAAATTGGCCAGTTATATTTTTTAAATAATCAATAATTGTTTTTGTTTTTCAAATTGTAAATTCTGCTAACAATATATATATTTACATACAGTAAAGGAAAAGTACTTTACATATAAAGAGTATATCTCAATAGCAAAAAATAAAAGGAAAAAGGTGCATCACTAGACATAACAATTTATGCGAACGCAGCATGTGATGCTCGTCTGCATGAATTTGATAAACGCACTTAAACACACTCTGATAAAGCAGAAACACGAAGAGAGAGAGAGAGGCGTAACTCTTTTTTCTTACGTGAGGTTTTTTTCTTGGTCTACGAAAAATTCAGTCATAAAACTCTATTCCTTTATATCTATTCTGTTTCATATGTAGTGTTGTTATCTTGTGAATATTAAACTCATTTCGGTTATTTTTTTAATTTATTTATGTTCAGTATCGTACTTACTCAGCAAGTATAAGATCTATATATTAATACGTGAAGCAAAATTTTTGTATCCCTTTTTAACCTATTTCCCGTCAACGGGTGAACTTGAAATTTGGCGTAGTTAAAGTTTATAAGGCGGAGAAGTGTAGAAAGCTGTTTATTTTATATAAAACGCATTAGAAGTACATTAAATTAATTAAAATATGCACTACTCACACTACTACTCGAATTTTACACAACATATATACACATGTAAATAAAAAAGACATTTTGACAGCCGTCAATAATTACGATGTTCAAAAGAGGTTGTGAAGGAGGTTGCTATGCTCGACTGTATGTATTTTTTAACTCTTGCGTTCCAATTACCATTTTTTATCCTACATTCAACAATGATATTGTAGTTTTTATATATAGTAGTGGATTTTATATTTTATTCATAATCTTGTGTTATTTGACTATATATTGTGTAAATTTGGTGGTGTTTTACGTAATATAGTTAGTTTATTATGCATAAGTGAAGTGAATAGAAAATAATAACACGGAGCATGAAATTCTGAGATGCCACAAAAACTCCCTGGAAGGTTCTAGCAAGGGATCCACCATCTTGTTAGAATATGGTTTCACACGATGCTTAATATTGGAATGATCACACGAAGTTTGTGATATTATTGACTACGTGATAATGGCAGTAATAATCGGAAAGATTGATTGCCAAAAATAAAGTTTAAAAAAAAAAAACAATGATATAAAATGTAACTATTATTGTAATGTTTATTATTTTTTATGGTGAACTTACTTCAAATGATGAATTAATAAAAAAATGAGCCAAATAATACTTTGTATAATCAAAATAAGGGTTTTGTTCATAAAAGTAATCCATGACTTAGATCTCCGCGGTTACAACGTTGCAATTCAACCTCATGTAGCAACAAGAAAGAATTTATTTTCAAAAGCTTACCGAACTTACCAATACCGAACTACGCGGACGGGTACGAGTCTCCACAGATTCACAGTAGCAACCATACCGGCACGAACGAAGAAGTTTGTAAATTCTTATCTATGTCGTACTGTGAAGATGTGGAATAGCCTCCCAGCCAGTGTGTTCCCTTCCTCTTATGACATGGGGTCCTTCAAACGAGGCGTGAAGAGGCACTTGTGCAGGTCGGCATGATGGCGATGACTGCCGTTGTTATTTAACAGCGTCAGTCACCGTTATCTGTGGACTGTACTGTACTTAACATCAGGTACCGTACAGTCATTTTGCCGTACTGATTTAAAAAAAAAAAAATCTTAATGATAGTATTAAAAACATCTTTGTCTTGGATTCACCATTTGATTGTATTGTGGATTCATTACTTTTCCAAACGATGATACTGGGCATATAATAATAGACTACATTTAATTCAATATCACACAGAAATACCACCCACCCATGGTGTCGTGTAAAATTAATTGAAAATTGTGTCATGGGTTGCGATAAATATCTTTATTTTCGTAAAGTTATGTTCGCTTAAAATTTGAGAGCTTTACCACGTGGTTTTTTTTCTCAAATTTATAATTAATTACAATTTTCATTTACACATAGATTTTTTTTATGTTTATATAATTAAAGGTCATGGGAAATGTTAAATAACTGAGTAGCCATGATGAAAACCTTTAACAAAAGAACTTTAATAAAGTTCAAACTTTACAAAATCAAATAACTATGGTCGAATGTCGACCACCGGGCGCCCACTAGTATATTTTAATATGACGTAAGCAATCAGAACATCCTTATTGGTGATAGATAGCGAGCCAAACGAACACTTTAATATGGGCCTTACGTTTTATAAGCTCGGAAATGGTGCGAAGTGACAACATAGCGTCTTCGTATTTATATAAAACTATGTTGATCCACCATTTGATACTTTCAAAGATACTGTTAGAAAGATATGTATCTGTTAGCCGGTCGGTCAGGGAAACCATTAACACTCCGTAGGCACTGTGACTATTTATCCGGGCAGAGCTTCACCTTATAATAACTTCCACATAGTAGAGGGTGTAGATCGACGGTATCTTGCCTTGTATATGCCGAACTGTGGAAGTCAAGTCAATTACTATTTACTCATATTTCCCCATTATAATTAGTAACCACAAAGATAATATTAAGTAGCAGATTATTGTTATATTTAAGTGATACGTCAATCTATATAATTGTTCTTATTTATGTATATAAATTATGTATCTCCAATATGGTGGATCTAGTAATGTTCCGGTGGCGTTGTAGTCTCGCCTCTCTGGTGTGTCGTAGTGATACCAGACGTAGTCATTAACACTACATAAGAATAATCACCCGAGCATTTTTTTTTTTGTATTCATTTGCAATCAGTAATATCTTCTAAGAACGAAGAAGAAAAGATAATTATGTGGTATACTGGAGACTCTATCAAAATAACAAATACTTTACTCGATTTCGACCCTAAGAAGGGGTTTATGGACGTCAAAGCTGCCACCGACTTTTTAAACAACGCAGTCGACGAGAAGAATCGGGAAGAAACTAGATCTATAGAACTGATATATCAGATTGGATGGAATTTAATACTACATTGACCAACATATCAATTCAAATAACCAATTAGTTTGCAATAATAAGTAAAAGATAATGATTACAACCCGCTATACGTTTATTCTTAGTAGAAAGATATATACTGTTGTGATCTTTTCTATCAACATTTCTGAGAGGTACAATTGTTATCGCATAAGGCTTAATCAACGTTTCCAATGCGCGGAAACTCCTACTTACGATTTTGTTAGAATAAATTTAATTTTCTTTGCTTTTTATAAAGGAGTCGTTTCATTTCAAGACGAGTCGAGTTCAATTTAGTCTTTCATAAAACTAGTTTTTTTTTTATTATTATTAAGTTTTCTTTATTATTGAGTAATAGGTAAATCCTCTGACAACTTTTCTAGGATGACAATATTTACAGTTGTTTTAAATATGCTAAAATAATAAAAAATACTCAATATATCAACTGAAACTAAAAATTGAGCCCTCGTTCACGGTATATAAAAACTAAAATGAAATATGTTATAAGAACTACTAAAATTGAAATTGAATAACAATTCAAATGTATTATAAATTTTGTTGCACATATATCTCTCATCAGGATTTGTCTAAGCGATGATGCAAACCGTTTCAGAATCGGTTTGCTAATACACAGACATATATGCAGATTCGAATTGACGTAAGTTCTAGAGTTAATCAATCACTGAAGCGTGTTAATCACTACGTAATAAAAAAGGGTTTATTCCAAATCCATCGAAGTAATATAAACCCAGTTGTTCTAGTAAATTTATTTTAACGTGTTACGTATACAAGTACCAATTCATCTTTCACGGTTCACAAACAGGTAAACCCGAGGCCCGACCTTCAGGGTTCAAATTCTATTAACACGCTTATTCATGAAAACGTTCAAACGATTATAAAGGTTTAGTCGAGTAATTTGGGTTGGGTAGAAATAATACAAACGATACCTTTAAAAAATTCAATATCATGAATCAATATCGTCATGGAAGAAAAGAGTGGCCCTAGTAACAAAGTATTATATTCGATTTCACAGGATTTTATGATTTTTATGATTAGAATTTTATTTTATGATTAGAATTTTACATACAAAAACATATCTGTGTATGTATGTGATGTGTGCATACTTAAGAAGTTACACTTGTTTAGCTTAAAGAATTGACACTAAATTCAAATGATAACGTTATAATTAAAAAGACGTAATTAACATTAAAAATTTTGGAATTATTTTCTACATGTCTATATCAAGTAACTAAGTAAGATATGAAAAAAAGTGCTTAGTATTTATTTATACAATAGTATAATATCGATAGTTAACCTAAAATCTATAAATCCACCTTAAAAAGTTTATATTATAAAAAAAAACATTTTTTACATGTACATGTGTTATACATGTGTTGTACATTAATATACATTGAATAACTACCTTGAATACAGAAACAGTCCTGACAAAACCTTGACAGATAATTAGCGACCAACTTCATGGTGTCGCTTTTACGTATCGGTGCACATTCGTCTGGTAAAGATTTGCTTTCATATTTTTTCACAAATTCGCCAAAAAAGTACAATTTAAAAAAAGTTTATACGTTTTATGACAAAGTCAATGCAATTTAAGTCACATTTGATATTATTACATTATTTTAAATATGTGGGGCCACTTCGTACTTTCTTACAAAATAATGTTTTTATAGTTATAAGCACACTAACACCTTGGTATATACATCTCTTTTATTCATAAAACTGTAAGCCGTATACAACAGTTTCAATTACGTATAAAATTACACCCTCTGTCCCCGTTACCCTGTGCCACAATTCGCCCGCACTATTACTTCATTGTACTCTCAGGGTACACTTTGTATGGTAATTGCACAACTGCTAAAGACCGCTGTGTGATGATGTATCGCATATATCCTTCCTCAATAATTATACTGTAAAATGCATTTTTCAAGTGAACACTTCTTTAGGCGCTTTGAGCTGTATTTTTGGCAGGAAACAAATTTATAATTTTACGTCATGACACGCTACTGTGTCAGACTTGCGATACATACTATGGGAGCCTGAGTCTAGAGAGAAAGAGAGACAGAGAGCCTGAAGCTGCCAGCGTTCGCCGTGGGAGGTGAGGGCAAGGAATAACGAGGAGTGTTTGGCACCACATAAGACCCCCGTAACACGCCTTTAGGTGACGCACGTGGGGGCGATCGTTGCCACGTAAGAAAGGCTCGAAAAGTTGTAATAGTACATATAATAAGTACAATTTTATATATAATAGTATTCCTTGTTACTTGATATTTAAAACCAAATCTATCTTTGTTAGGGATTTGTTCCAGACCATTAATGACTAGAAATGTCATTGATCGAAGCAATCCATTACAAAAAGTCAACGCAAAATGATATAACTCATATTCATAGTAATTCTTACTTGGTTGTTTTGACTTCCACGGTGACGTATGTAAAGTAAATATTTTAATAGTATTACGTAAAATTATGTGTTAAGGTACTAGATTACAGTTATGGTTATTTATGTAAGGAATAGACTTGTAATATTTCTGAGGGGGGAGGGGCATAGCAACGACGATTGTCAGTTATATGTCTCTGAATGGTAGTCGTTACTCCTGGATTGAAAAGGAATAAAAGTTCAAATTAATCAATAACAGAAAATAGAGTTCTAAAGAGGTTGGAGAACTGTTCCACGTTAATCTGGCGTAATTTAGCGATTGTTGCAGTTTATTCGCTATGTAAAGAACAATTATAGGCCAGAGCATTGAATAGAATTCACGTTTATTTATTTTAAAATAAAGGTGATCTTACAGCTAGCAAAAGAAAAAAGAAATGTGTTTTCGGTTAAAGAAATGTTTGTCAGTAATCTATTGTAATTTATTAATTGTTGCAGTTTATTTTTTCTGTGTAATGAAAATTTATAGCCCAAAGCAAATTTTTAATAGATTTCACGTTTATTTATTTCAAGATAAAAGGTATCACAACTAACAAAATAATAAATATAGACGTAATAGCATAAATAAAATCATTTGAAAGCTTATAGACATAACATTGTATAATTGTAACACATGAAATGAGTTGTTACAGTTATTTAATATATATGTATTATGTATGTATATATTTGAGACAACCCAGGTAAAAGAGGTCTATATTTCGAAATGTTTGAGACGCTGTTGATTTAGTTGCTAGTTCTAATTAAGAATAAGTTTTTGTTAGTGAAGAGAAATAATTATTTTTCACTTTGAAAGAGAAACTTAACGAAAAAATAGTAATGTTAATTTATAATTAAAGGAGGAAATAGTAGTATGAAATTAATCAAATGATGGTAAGCACCGTACAATCCAAGAACAATGGCGACCATGTAGGCCGGTGAAACTGTTAAGACCTTGCTGGGTCAATAGCATAGTCAGTTGGCGACCAATGGCGACCACCGAGAGACAGGCCATCCATCGTCGATGACTGTTATCATGCCGACCTGCCTAAACGCCTCTTCGTGTTACACTTGCAGGACCCCATGTTATAGGAAGGAGGTATAACACTGGCCTGGAGATTATTCCACACCCTCACGATACGGCAGAGGTAAGATTTTGCGAACTTTTTAGTTCATCCCCAGATAGGATCTATTGTAAAACTGTGTCTCCGAAAATCGACGCGCATGATTCGGTTATGAAAGGGAGAAGGGATTAAATTAAATAGCTCTTCAGAACACTGCCGTGGTACAGACAGCAGAACACGCTCGATGAGGCAATGTCTCTACGCCACTGAAACGGTTCTAAGTTTTGTTGAGTGTGTTAATACGAGCAAAAACAAACTAAGTAATCTTTGTTTTCATAATTTCAATTATTACCTAGACGATTTCTTTGCCTGGCCTTTCCACCAGCAACGTATATTTTGGTTACAGATACCTACATGATTATTTACTTACAGCTTACCATATTTCAAGACGTCTTCTCTTACTGTTCCGGTTTTGCAGATCGTAGCGTCACGTTATAAAGTTTACAACCTTTCTCAATAAACGGGTTATCCAATGCAAAAGGAATTATTCAAATCGGGCCGAGAGTTCCCCAGATCCCCAGATAAGCGCGCTGAAACAAACTTCACAACTTTGTAATATTAATATTCAATATAGATATGTAATCGTTATCTTATATAGGTGGTATACATCAAGGGTGAGATTGTTAAAGTAGAGCAATAGTTTCACAAAAAGAAATCGTCGATGAAAGCTAATTTATCATAAGATTAATGACATCATGAAATCCGATAGGACAACGGGGTCAGTACTAATGAGATCTCCAGTTACGATCTAAAATAGAACTCATTGTTTTGCTATCATTTCTTGTTTGAGAAAATTTATATTACCACCACAATTAGGTCGGAGTTGATTTTTTACTCGACTGCCCAAAATGAGGGAAGTGTTTTTTGCTTTTATTTCCTTGACATACTCTCTAACCAACGGTTCGATGGATTTTATCTTATTAGGTGTCGTTAAATTTTCTTGTCTTAGTTGTAGGAGTAATTTAGGTTATAGAATAATATGGTCAAAAAGGTTTCAAAGTGCATGGCTGATATTTTGAAATTTGTAATTTTATTTTTAGTTCGTTTTCATTGATTGAATTAACATACTAAATTGCAAAGTCGTAGGTCTAAACGAACTTGTTCGTATTTGGCTTGCAAAAAAGCTTGCAAATAATTTTATAAAAAAAAAACTTAGAGACTGTCACCTATTTTTGGCAATGTCTTGACTTCGCTATATCATAAAACGTGTACATTATAATTAGTATATAGTACCATATTTTATTATTTACCCCAGTAGATATTAATTAAACATTTGGTGGTACATTATACATGGCTTAAATCGAATTCTACGGATTAAAGCCTTTTTTATTTTTGTCAAAAGTTAGGCTGGCAGGTATTTATTTCAGTGATTAATAACCAAACATTTAATTATTTCAGGCAACTGTTCTTACACACATTTTATTTAAAGCTATAATACTATTTAAAATTTAAATAAGGTATTATCTTGTTCTAGTTAGACATACTGAATTATTAAACTGCAAATTTAATCGTAAAAGTGGATTCGAGTTAAGTTTTATTTTTATAGTCTATGATTTTTTATTTTATTACCGGACAATCTAATTATGTACATTATAAAAATCATTTCATTACTTCAACGTACTAATTTATGAAACTATTTAACTAAGATTTTTTTTTTATAGCTTATCTATTGTGAAAGTTTAGAAACTGCTTATCATCATACTATGACTCTGAAAAGTGGAACAATTCTCATATTAATCGTAGTACAGAAAGTACATAAAATAAAAATCAATTACTAGTGTGGATGATCCGTAACGACAGGTTATAACGTTGCCGTATATAATAAATTATTAACGCAGATGTAACCACGGGACACAGCCAGTACTAAATATATCGGTATATTGTTACAACCTTTAATGTACTACAAATTACATATTTATGGAAAACGAGGCATTTGCATATATTAACCTAACATACTCCGCTACAGAAATCTCTCAAGACTCAGACACTGTATGTTTAGCAAATGGAATACACACAATCTCCAGAATTGAAAAATGCTGTAATGTCTCAAGACCCGTATTTTTTAGCCAATATATCCTGCCTCTGATGACGTACTGTGCTGAAATATAGGCATTCTTTAATGAAACTATGCAAAAAAATAATATTATACAATCAATCACGGAACACATCATGTTAGATATACGTATAGGCACTTAGTCAGATATAGCAGGATATGTTACGTCGAGTGCCAGTAAATTGTAGGAAGACGAAGTACAAGTTTGGTTGAAGACGTCATAAATTTTAGTGCAAAAACGTAGACAAGACTGGTGCAAAGTTTTTTTTTT
>JACEII010001029.1:0-11353 GCA_014332785.1 Antheraea mylitta
GCGGTTCTAGACGTTTGTTTCAACTGACAACAAACATGTTAAATCGCAGTTTATATCTTTACCCAGGTGTCGGGAAGGTGCGTGCACGTTTTATATCGCCGTTCCGTTAAATCCCCCCGATAAATTTCTTTTTAGAATCGGTGTCAAGTTTTTAAATGCTTTTTTCTGGTACGTCTCGTTTACGCAAGCGTTTTCGTTGTTTGGTTCACTCTATTCTATTTTTTTTTGTACAACTTCTTTTGGGACGGTGTAAATCTGATTTTATGAATAAAAATTGTATAACGAAAACGAGATAGATGTACTAAAATTAGGAAATTATTTAATTTGATTAAAATTGATGTTTTATATGTCCCGTTTAATATTTCAGTTCTCTTTGTTATGTAGAAGCAGTCACTGTGGTTTAAATATAAATTTTGGATTTATAGTAGGGGAAAGTGGGGGAATTGGGAACACTTAACTTCAAACGCTAAAAAATAATAGAAAAAGGTTATAAACTAAATCAAATTTTATTGCTACATGAACTTTAGTTATCTATGTACTTAATAGTCATAAAACGTTATTTAAAATTTTTCGTTTTAATAAAAATATAAACGAAAACAAAAAACATTGCCGTTCCTGTTTGCCCGATACCCTATGGGGTAATTGATATCATCCCGTGGGGAAAAGGGAATGGTATGAGTTAATCAAGAAAGACGTTTGATCCATCTTTCTTACGTAATTACAAGGCATCTGAAATAATTTGTAAAGTCCAAATATTTTTACACAATCAACCAGCAGTTCTATGGGTAATTAGGAGGGTAAGGGGTAATTGGGAACGTTCCAAATTATCTAACTAATACCGTTCCCAATTACCCGAATCAGTCAATATACATAAAAATGGCCGCCACTTTCAAAAGCATTTTTCATTAACTTCAATCTATGTTACATTTGAAAACAGATACTGCGTGTATGATATGAGCAAAAACATAATACCTTTGAACTCAAAAATATGATGATACTTACATGCGTTATAACTGATGACAAAAAATTATATCGAAAATACAAAAATAATTGTTCGACTTACAGTGACAAAACTAGTGCGTCCTTTCAATCCTACTTTCGCATACGCTATGAATGGCTCTCCATTCGGCCGTAGAATAGGTTCGCGACAGTGTAGTACGGGGAGATGTACTATTTATCTAACTCCCATTTACCCGTCGCTCTCAATTACCACACTCTCCCCTACCACTGTTGTGTTAATTATTTTTCTTTTCTAAACAAGCAATTATAGCGTTATATTTGTTAATATTGTTTTTTATATTGTATAGGAGACAAACAAACAGGCGGGTTACCTGTTGTTAAGCGATCATCACCGTCCATAGATACTAGCAACATCAGAGGAGTCACAAGTGACTTACCAGCCTATGTTTGGGGGAGAGGGGTTAGAGGATAGGGGAGGTGAGATGGGTGTCCGGTGCTCTCACTGATCGAACAAAACGCAACAATGCAAGCACTGTTACTTCACGTCCGTTTTCTGTGAGAGGGTAGTACTACCCCGGACGAGCCGACCCATTCATGCTAAAACGAATAATAGCTTCAGCGTGGCAATTTGATTACATACATTTTTTTTTTTTAATTTCACCCTAATATCTCTAATATCTCTGTGCCATCGCTGTCCAATTTTAAAATTATAGCTATAAAAACCATAGGAATATACAAGTGTCGCATACCGTTGCATTCGTCTCGGTCTGCGCTACGCTAATTTGACAAAAATTATTTTAAATTTACAAAATTTACTTGTATAATCCTGAAAAAACACTGAAAAATACGGATTTCTGACGAATTTTGTGGTTTTTCGAAAAATTTTAAGTTCTTTTTCAATATCTTTGAACAGCAACAGACCGGGAGCACCACCTCTCACTCGCCGCACCCGTCGGAATAGTTGAGAGACGCGCCCGGACTCTGAAAACACAAAATTTTATTAAAATTATAAGTAAACTCACCTTTTGGAAATCCAAATCTCGTTGCATCCGGTCGGGGGCATCATCCCTCACCCGTCGCACACGTCGGCACCGTCGAGGGACGCTCCCGGGATCCGTAACAGAGAAAAATCAGTAAAATTAACACTTTTTTCAGTTTTCCGGAAAATTCCTTCTGAATTTCCCGGAGTTTTTCGCGTGAGGGGATAGTCCTAGACGTCCCCCACAGGAATCCGTCGAAAAAATCACGAAATTCCGACGAGAAAATCGTTTTCGGGCCCGCCCACCACACCCTTATTTCCTTCATCGGTAAGGTGGATTTCGATTGGGGGAAAAAATCAGCCTTGCCTTTTAGGGATTTTTAGGGCTGAATCGTGTTGTACACGTTAAAAACAACAATAAATGTTTAAGGGGCATTAGTCTTTAGTGAATAACCTCTGTGATAAAGGGCTTAGCGATTAGTTTTAAGTTTGACGAACATAGTTCGATTGTTATATTAGTCTATTGGTAAATTTAAGTTAGATTTAAGCTTAATCATAAGTTGACACATAGTGACAAAGGGTACCTATACAACCCTTTAAAATACACAAGACTGACTAATGTAATTAGTCTTAATTTAGAAAATAAACGTATATATAGGATAAATTATTTACAAATTTTATTTCATTTAATTTTATTTTTATTTACTTTATACAACTTATACAAACTTTTAGAATAATAATTAAATCGTTAGGTTAGGGATTAAAATTGTTGAAGTAGACTGCATAGTCGTTCGCGTTCCCCAACGATGTATGCTGCTGCACGCACGCCTACTAAGAAAGGCAATAGCACGTTCACTATGACACATCCACAAGAAGTGAGCCCCAAAAATCAGCCGACTCAGCCCGAGAAGACTTCAGTACGACGGAGTATTGAGTCAATCGAACTGAGCCGGGAAATAGCGCAAGACGAGCTCCAACCTGGTACGAAAAAGATCCAAGCCAAGCCTAAACCAAAAGAAGCGATCAAAAGGATAGACCTGGCATCACCCCCGAGGCCAGAGAAATACCCCACCCTCACAGCCGAAGCAAAAGCTTGCTTAAATAAGCTTAAAATAAATATAGGGATTTCCAAGAACACAAGGACGGATATCAAAGACTCAGTCGTAACTTCTGCAGAGAGACTATACCAAATAGTTAAGCTGAAGGACTTGGAAATAGAAGCAAATAAGAGGAGAAATGAGGACAACAGAGGAGAAGGGATTAGTGAGGTGGGCCCTTTACACCCCCTTACCCCTCCCAACCCCTCTGAGAACCAAAGTCAGATTAAAGGAATGTTAGAGAGAATGGAACAGCAAGAAAAAATTATTAAGGAAAACACTGAGAGGATGGAGGAGTTGAAAGGAATGTTGGATGCGCATAAGAAGACGCTGGAAGGGACAACGTACGCGAGTGCAACGGCGGGTTTAAGGAATAAAGGAACCGAAGAAAGGAAAACCTTGCACTCGGTAATTGTCACCTCTAGTGATGATCAGGAGACGGGGGAAGAGGTCCTGGAACAGATAAGGAAGGCTGTAAACGCTAAAGAGGGCGGAGTAGAAATAGATAGAGTAAGGAAAGCTCGAGACAGGAAAGTTATTATAGGGTGCAGGAGCGAGGCAGATAGGGATAAGGTCAAGGAGAGGCTGGACAGAGCAGGTGGAAAACTACGTACTGAGGAAATCAAGAATAAGGACCCGTTAGTTATGCTAAAGGACGTGTTAGCATATATCAAGGAAGAGGAAGTGTTAGAGGCGCTAAGGAAACAGAACGGCAAAATTTTTGAAGGACTGAAGGGGGATGAAGGCAGGATGGAAGTGAAATACAAGAGAAAAGCCAGGAATACTATGTCTAACCACATAGTATTAAGGGTATCCGCTAAACTGTGGAGCAGACTGGTGGAGAGTGGGACGGTCCGGATAGACATGCAGCGGGTGCATGTCACGGACCAGTCACCGCTGGTACAGTGTTCCCAGTGCCTGGGGTACGGGCACACGAAGCGCCTCTGCAAAGAGGAAAGGGAAACGTGCAGCCATTGCTCAGGTCCGCACAAAAAGAGCGATTGCCCGGAGTGGGGCGCCGGGGCGGCCCCGGTATGCAGAAACTGCACGTCCGCCAAGCTGGGCAACGTAACGCACAACGCGTTCAGTGCGGAATGCCCAGTGAGGCGGAAGTGGGACGCACTAGCTAGGGCTGCCACGGCGTACTGCTAAGGGCGACCGAAGGGGACCACAAAGCGCACGATCCCGAAGCCGAACCCCAGAAGCGGAGCCTAGGGAGTACAAATTGGCCCAGGTGAACCTCCAACGCAAGGAGCTCGCTACGAGCGAGATCGTATTGGAGGCAAGTAGGAGGAAGTACGATTTCGTTCTGGCGCAGGAGCCGTATATAGGTGGAAGGAGGCAGGTCAAAGACTACCGAGGAGTGAGAGTCTTCCAGGGGGACGGTAAGGACAAAGTGGTGAAATCGGCGATTATGATTCTGAACCCAGACATAGTCGCTCGATCTCACCCCAAGTACACCACGAACAACATCGTCGTGGTGGAAGTCGGAACCGGAACCTGGAAGACTACACTCATTTCCGTCTATCTCGAACCAGACCAGCAGGTTGATGACCATCTCCACCACCTGGATTGCGTGGTAGGGGAGCTTGGGCCAAAAGCCATAGTACTTGGAGGCGACATGAACGCCAAAAACATCTGGTGGGGAAGTAGCACCACGGACAGTCGAGGGAGCGCTATCTTGGGTTTTGCCAACCGCCACAAACTGGAGGTACTGAACTGCGGCGACGTACCAACCTTCCAGACAGTAAGAGCAGACAGGGTGCTCAGCAGCGTCGTCGACGTGACCTTCTGCTCTCCCGATCTTCTGGGTAAGGTAGGGGAGTGGAAGGTGAACGCAGACGTGGTGAGCTCCGACCACAACTGCATCACCTATACCTTAAGGAAGGAAGTGTCTAGGAATAAGCCTAAGGCAAGTACAACGAGGAAGTTCAACACAAGGGATGCGAGTTGGCAATCTTTTAATGAAAAGATTTCCCAACTCAAGAAGGAGAAGAACCTAGACACCCAAAGACTGGAAAGGATAGACAATAGGGAAGAATTGGAGAACACCATCAACCAATATAATGCAGTTGTGATCGGAGTTTGCGAGGAGGTGCTTCCGAAAACTAAGTGCAAGGTCAAATCCAAAACTCCTTGGTGGACCAAGGAGCTAGAGGATATGAAAAAGAAGACACTTACCTTGAAGCGCCGAATCCGCTGTGCCGCACCCTGCAGGAGAAACGCCGTCGTAGTGAGGTACCTGAAACAAAAAGAAGATTATGAGAATGAGGTTAAAAAGGCAAAAGTAAATAGTTGGAAGGACTTTTGTGGGAAGCAGGAAAAGGAGGGGATGTGGGACGGGATCTACAGGATCCTCAGGAAAGTCACTAGTAGGAAGGAGGATGTGATGATGGTGAAAGGAGAAAAGGTTCTGTCCCCAAAGGAGTCGGCGGAAGAGCTTGCGAACGCCTTTTTCCCGAAAGACGATCCTTCGACTGACTTGGAGTGTCATCGAGACATGAGAAGAGTCGCAGAGGGGATAAACTGCCAAGAACAGGAAGGAGACCAGGAACCTCCCTTCAGTAAGGAGGAACTTTTAAACGCAGTGCGCGCGTTTAACCCCAAGAAGGCTCCAGGAGGAGACGGGTTAACAGCCGATATTGTTAGGGCGTTGGTCGAGGGAGACCCGGAGTTCCACTTGACGATGGCCAACAAGTGCTTGGAACAGAGTCTCTTCCCCACCATTTGGAAGGAGGCCACAGTGGTAGTATTACGGAAACCCGAAAAAGAGACATACACAACACCTAAGTCCCACAGACCCATTGGCCTCCTCCCTGTGATGGGGAAGCTACTGGAGAGACTAATTGTAGGCAGACTCAAGTGGCACCTGGTCCCTAGATTGAGCCCGATGCAATACGGATTTGTCCCCCAAAAAAGTACAGAGGACGCCCTCTATAATCTAATGGAACATATACGCGATAAGCTGGAACTAAAACAAATAATAACAATGGTTTCAATAAATAACAAAAATATTGGAATACTTTATAATAAATACACTTATATACCGACATAGTGTGGATTGGATATAATAAGGAGTTGTACGGACTGTATAAATTCTCATATTGAGCAAGGATCGTTGCTGACATAAGTTTGTACCGCTAAGAATTAATAGTGGAAAGGAAGTATCATAATATCCTATTTTGGTTCTAGTTTTTAAATTTTATTTCGTATATAGTAAATAATATATATTTATTTCAATATGTATCCTATTAGTATTATGATTAATTGTATTTAAGGCATTATGCTTTAATCCCAAGGTGGGTTGATGTCAGGCAGGCGGCCGATCGTAAAAATTAAGTCAAATCGTACTTCACAACATGACAAGTATGAAAAGTGGATTAGGATTTTCGCAGGGTAGGAATCAAAGTAAGAAAGGAATGCGGGATGTAAGGTTGAGATTTGCGAGTTGGAATGTGGGAACAATGACTGGAAAGGGAAGAGAATTAGCGGATGTCTTGCAAAGAAGACGCATAAATGTGGCTTGTTTGCAAGAGACGAAGTGGAAAGGGACGAAAGCAAGAGAGATTGGTATAGGATATAAATTCTACTACTGTGGGAGTAATGGTAAGAGAAATGGGGTAGGAATTGTATTAGACAATGAGCTTAAGAAATGTGTCACGGATGTGAAAAGAGTAAATGATAGATTAATATTAGTGAAATTATTGATAGAACAGATGACGGTAAATATAATAAGTGTGTATGCGCCGCAAGCTGGGTGTAATGAGGCTGTAAAAGAAAAGTTTTGGGAAGATTTTGATGGGGTGATGATTGATATTTCACAGAATGAGGATATCTATATCGGAGGTGATTTTAATGGGCATGTGGGAAGAGACAGTGGAGGTTATGAGAGAGTGCATGGAAACTGGGGTTTTGGGAATAGAAACAAGGAAGGTGAAAATCTTATTCAAGCTGCAGTTGCTTTCGACCTTGCCATAGCTAATACTTTTTTCCAAAAAAAAGATCAGCACTTAATCACGTACAATAGTGGTAATCACAATACCCAAATTGATTATTTTCTGTTACGAAGAAATAGTATTCAGATAGTGAAAGATTGCAAGGTTCTGCCTGGAGAGATATTAGCTACTCAACATCGTTTATTAGTGTTAGATTTAAAAATAAAATTAAAAATGACCGGAAAACAGTCGATTCCCCCACCCAGAATTAAATGGTATCTAATAAAGAAAGATGAGTATGCGAAAGAATTTAGGACAAAAATTGTTAATAAAATGATAGAAATGGAAAATATGGTAGCGAAAACTGTTAATGAGTGTTGGAATGAAATGGCAACATGTATAAGGACCGTAGCAAGGGATGTTTTTGGTGAAACGAAAGGAAAAGGAAAGATAAATGTGGATACTTGGTGGTGGAACGAAGACGTACAAAAGGCTTTGAAAGAAAAGAAAACGGCTTTCTATGAATGGAAATGTATTGAGGATCAAGATAGTACGATTAAAGAAAATAAAAGAATAATGTATGTAGAATGTAAAAGGAATGCAAAAAGAGCAGTTGCTATTGCCAGAGCTAAAGTTCAAGATGATTTGTACAAATCTCTAGAAGACTCACGAACACAAAAATATTTGTTTCGTTTAGCAAAAGCAAGAGAAAATAATACAAGAGATATTACACACGTTAAATGTATAAAAGATGATGGAGGAAAAGTTTTGATGAATGATGAGTACATAAAGAGTCGCTGGAAGAAATATTTTGAAAGATTGATGAATGAAGAAAATGACAGGACTGGAGAGTTAGAGACCGTACCATCAAATTTAGGCGTTGTACAAGAAATAACTGAGGATGAAGTAAGAAGAGCTGTGAATGGTATGAAAAACGGAAAAGCCGTTGGGCCAGATGGCATACCCATTGAAGTATGGAAGTTTTTAAAAGTAGATGGATGTGTTTGGCTGACGTTATTTTTTAATAAGATGTTACTAGAGGAAGCGATCCCACATGAATGGTGCAATAGTGTAATAGTGCCTATTTATAAGAATAAGGGTGATGTGCAGAACTGTAACAATTATCGAGGAATAAAGCTCATGTCACACAGTATGAAGGTTTGGGAAAGAGTGATAGCGAGTCGAATAAGAGATGAGACTGAAGTGAGTCAAAATCAATTTGGGTTTATGCCTGGACGTGCGACAACAGATGCCATTTTCGCACTTCGGCAACTGTGTGAAAAATACAGACGAGTACATAAGAATTTACATATGGTATTTGTTGATCTGGAGAAGGCATATGATCGAGTACCGCGTGATGTTCTGTGGTGGGCTCTGAAAAAGAAAAGAGTGCCTGAGAAGTATATACAACTTATTCGTTGTATGTACAGTCATGCCAAAACGCACGTTAGGTCAGCGGCTGGAGTTACCGATAATTTCAATGTGGCCGTAGGTTTGCACCAGGGTTCAGCTTTAAGCCCTTATTTATTCCTTCTTGTTATGGATGCGTTAACATCAGACATACAGGAGGAGACACCTTGGTGTATGCTGTTTGCTGATGATATTGTTCTTATCGGAGAAGATGCTGCAGAGGTCCAGAGCAGGCTGGAAAAATGGCGAGAAAGACTGGAGAATGTTGGTTTGAAAATTAGTAGAACAAAAACTGAACATTTGTTTTGCGATTTCGGTGGTACATCTAGTTTTTCTCCTATAGCCTTAAATGGAGTACCCTTACCAGCCTGCTCCAATTTTCGGTATCTCGGTTCATTGATACAAAACGACGGTGGCATTGATAAGGACGTGAGGAATAGGATAAATGTAGGATGGATGAAATGGCGAAATGTGTCTGGGGTAGCTTGTGATCCACGAATGCCTTTGAAACTTAAGGGGAAGGTTTATAAAACTATGATAAGACCGGTCATGCTGTATGCATCTGAGTGCTGGGCTACGAAAGAGACGGATGAGAGAAAATTACATGTGGCAGAGATGCGAATGTTAAGGTGGATGTGTGGTGTAACTAGAATGGATAAGATTAAGAATGAGTATATTAGAGGCAGTTTGAAAATAGCACCAGTGACCGAGAAGTTGCGGAGTAATCGGTTAGCATGGTATGGGCATGTCATGAGAAGAGATGAAAGCCATGTAACTAGAAAAGTGTTGAGTATGATAGTGGATGGATATACGTGTAGAGGAAGACCGAAAAAGGTATGGATGGATTGTGTGAAAAACGATATGTCTGTTAAAGGTGTGAATACTGAGACGACATCTGACAGGAGAGAATGGAAAAAGAAAACATGTTGTGCCGACCCTACTTAAGTGGGATAAGGGCAATGATGATGATGGTTTCATTAGATATAGAGGGCGCCTTTGATAGTGCCTGGTGGCCTGCCATCAAGGTGAGGTTGGCTGAAGAAAAATGCCCCGTTAGTATAAGAAAAATACTAGACAGCTACCTGTCCAATAGAAGGGTCACCATCAAGTACGCGGGACAGGAGACCACTAGAGACACCAGCCAAGGGTGTGTGCAAGGGTCGATAGGGGGACCCATTCTGTGGAACCTCCTTATCGACCCTCTGTTGAGGGACCTCGAACGCATGGGCCATCATGCACAAGCTTTCGCGGACGACGTCGTCCTCGTTTTTAGCGGGGAGACGTCGTATATTAACACCTGTGCAAGGGAAGCCCTCGACTATGTACAGACGTGGGGTGTTAGGAATAAATTGAAGTTCGCTCCACACAAGACTAAGGCGTTGGTAATCACAAAACGACTTAAATACGACACCCCACGTCTGAGCATGGGAGGGGCTCCCATTGAAATATGCCGCGATATAAAACTGCTGGGCCTAACCATCGATGCGAAGTTGACCTTCAACAGACACATCACCTTGGCCTGCAAAAAAGGGCTGGAAATATATAAGCAACTCAGCAGAGCTGCGAAGATAACGTGGGGGTTAAACCCGGAGATCACCAGCGTTATCTACACGGCAGCGGTGGAACCGGTGATCCTGTACGCGGCGGCGGCCTGGGCGAAGTCCGCTGCGAAACTTGTTTCTAGGAAACAATTTAATACAGTGCAGAGGGGCTTCGCCCAGAAAATATGCCGTGCGTACCGAACGGTTTCCCTAAACGCAGCCTTGGCACTCTCTGGTGTACTGCCTCTTGACCTCCGGGTCAAAGAGGCTGCTGCGATCTTTGAGGCACGGAAGGGAGGAGAGGAGCATGCCTACGGAGACGTGGAGGTCGAGAGGGAGATACAGAGTCGCAAATTCCCGCATCCCGCATCTAAAATCCACCTGGATTACCATCATCTGGAGAGCCAGGAACAAACCGATAACATCAGTAGCCTGGAGTACAGGATGTACACGGACGGCAGCAGGATTCAAGACAAGGTCGGTGCCGCGCTTTCCTTATGGAAAGACGACACCGAAATCCAAGTCAAGAAGCTCAAGCTGTCGTCCTGGTGTACAGTATATCAGGCAGAGCTACTGGCTCTCCAGAAAGCAACAGAAGTGGCTCTGGCAAAAGCTGGAAATTCCTTTGGAATTTTCAGTGATTCCAGAGCCGCCTTGGATACTGTTTGCAACAGTGAGACGAGGAACCCTCTAGCAATGCAGGCGCAAAACAACTTGCGCCAGGCAAAGCTGGAGGGCAAAACCGTCCCACTGTTCTGGGTGAGGGCCCATGCGGGAATAGCGGGCAACGAGCGAGCGGACGAGTTAGCAAAGGATGCGGCGCTGAGAACAAAAACTAGGCCCGTATACGACCGATGCCCCATATCTTATGTGAGGAGGCAGATCCGGCAGGAGACCCTCCAGCAATGGAATCGTAGATACTGCGAGGAAAGCACTGCGGAAACAACAAAGATATTCCTGCCGGACATATACACCGCACACAAATTTATAAGGAAGACAAAACTAAACTTCCACCTCACCCAACTACTCACGGGGCACGGCGGGTTCTCGGAGTACCTACATCGCTTTGGGTGCAAAGAGAGCCCGTCGTGTGTCTGCGACCCAAATATAAACGAAACAATAGTCCATTTGTTGGTCGAGTGCCCGGTACACGATAAAGATAGGATAGATATAGAGATCAAACTAGGAATAAAAATAGAGGAACAAAAACTAAAAGAATACATTCGGCAAACAGAATACAAAAATGATTTCATAGAATACTGTACAAAAATTATAAAAATAGTGAATCTTAGAAATAAATGATAATATATAACTGGAATAAAAGTAAGAAAGAGAAACAACCACAAACAAAACAAAAAATAGATAACAAAAGTTAGCAACGACGAAAAAATAGAAACATCATTGTCTCCGACAAAGACTCGTCGGGGGAAC
>JACEII010001030.1:10967-22295 GCA_014332785.1 Antheraea mylitta
AAAGTTAAATATTATTCGGTCACAACTATACCGTTATTAAAAACTTCTATCATAAGTTTGTAAGTGCGTGAAAAATTTATTTACCGTTATTGTTTGAAAATGCCAAGGAAAAGACGAGCTGAAATTGATCGGCGAAGTCAATGAAATGTGCTACGAGCAACCTCACGTGTACACTGATGAACACCGGCAGACAGATAATGAATACATTCGTCTTGGTATGGTAGAATTGCGTTCTACAGTGTATAATAATAAAGTAGACAAGCTTAGAATGGAACGAGTTAGAGCACATAAAACACAAAAAAGCGAGCAAGATGAAATGAAATCAAGCGTTATTGTAAAAGAAGTGCTCCTGTGAAAAGGGAACGAGTAGCATTCCATTAATTTCCCGGTTTCGAACATAGAAATTATACTATATGTTTGAGCGAGTCCGTTGATAGTTTGGATTCACAATTGGAAACGGTAGTTGTGGCTGCAATCGGGTATCAGGTTTATTAATTTTTTTTTTGCGTTTAAAAATACAATTGAAACCAGTGAAGACCAATTTGGTGCAGAAGAAGTTGCACGGGTCAGCTAGTATTAGCTAAATATATATAAAAAAAAAACTGAAGTGTTCGTTATTTCTAAAATCAAAGGACCACCATAAACAGGTTTATACAACAGGTAACCCAAGAGTTACTGAATCACACATACAATCATATGCAACAGATAAAGAAAGTCATAGAGAAGAAGAATAACGCATTTTTCTTAAGTGACCATTTCTACTGGTCAACTCTACAGTCAAGCCGCGTTGAGGAACTTTGTTCCAAATATTCTAAAGTTTATCTATGAGCGTCACAGGCGTGTCTATGGCCGTCATAGACTAGTTATTGAGTGCCATCCAAACGTTATTACCGTCGGGCAGTTTGATCTGTATCAGTCGGACCATGTCACCGTTGGCGTCGGTGATGACTATTTGTAATTTATTAATTTAGTTCAAATATATAAAAATTCAGAGTCATTATGTTTGTCCACGATGAACACCGAAATTACACAACCGATCTTCATGAAACGTTGGCATTTATGTATAATTTGTTCCAACTTGAGAGATAGGATAATTAATATTTTGATTTATGGCCTCAAAACCTTTGAATTACAGATTTAAAAGATGTTAGTTCAAGATTAAATATACTTAATTTAGTTTAGGCCCTAATAAGGCACTTATGAACGTCAAAAACTATCACCGGTTCGGAAAACAAGAAATTCGATCGGGTACATTTTTTTAACATATATTTTCGATACATCATACAAAAGCTTTTAGTGGATGCACAGAGAGTAGTCAATTCCATATATCAGTATCATTCACATACTGATCCACTCTATCTAGTGCAATCCTCAAGAAAACCGTATTGTCCACTAACGCTACTAAATTCCCTTCGATCTTGATTCTACTATCAACCTGTCTAACATTGGATAAAGTAAATCTTACTGTTTTACTGCATTTAGCAATAAATGATTAAAGCAAACTAATGACAAATTTCTTTGAAAGTATTATTCAGATCCCCAATCTCTGAATCAAATATCAATATCAATATTCAAATATCAGAGAAGTATCGTCCGCAAAAGCACCATGTCAGTAGAGTTGTTAACCACTAGCGGTAGATCGTTTATATACATTAAGAAAAAGAATGGCCCTAAAATGGACGCTTTCGAGACACTAATTCGCGCAAAAGATCCCGCCGATGTTGCCCCATGTATGTTAACTTTCTGACAGCGATCTTTTAAATAAGAGACTAGAAGGTCGAGAGAAGATCCACAAATATGTTTTAATTTTATAATAAGCGTATTATGGTCAACGCAATCAAAGGCCTTAGACAAATCGCAGAACACACCAACTGCATCCTGCGAATCCTCCCAGGCTCCCAATATATGACTAATGAGCGTTGCACCAGCGTCAGTAGTAGATTTCGATTTTGTAAAACCAAACTGTGGACCATCTAGGAGCGTTTGCACATTAAAATATTCTACCAATTGTTTAAGCATTATCTTTTAAAAAATTTTACTTATCGACTGAAGTACTGAAATAGGTCTATAATTTCCAAGACTACTTCTGCTACCTGATTTAAACAAAGGAACTACTTTGTTTACATTCATTAGATTAGGGAAAGTTCCTTTTGATATACATTGATTAAATATATTAGCCAAATTTATTGTTATTTTTTTTTATCTTTATTTTTGGCAATCAATCATTTAGATTATTACTGCCATTGTCACGTAGTCAATAATATTACAAGCATCGTGCAATCATTTCAATAATAAGCGTCGTGTCAGTCAATATTCTAACAAGATGGTGGATCCCTTGTTAGAACCTTCCAGGGAGTTTTTGTGGCATCCCAGAATTTCATGCTCCGTGTTATTATTTTCCATTCACTTCACTTATACACGATAAACTAACTATATTACGCAAAACACCACCAAATTTACAAAATATAGAGTCTAATAACACAAGATTATGAATAAAATATAAAATCCACTACATGACAGACTGAGATCCCGCCAAAAACTGAATTTATTGTTATTAATTGTAAGTTTTATCAGTTTCGAACAGATGGCGCTTTAAATTAGTTTGTTCACAGAAAATAGTAGGACTTACTATTATAGATATCTCTTAAATGGCGCTACGTATTAATTTTGAATTTCTTTTTCAATAACTGAGCCACAGCAACGTGTGGCCGGATCAGATAGTACTTATAGGTTTTAATATTTGTCCATAATCTTATTTGATGTTAAATGAAGGTGGTAGACATGCAAAATGGTTCTCAAGTACGTTTGCCGGAACACACTAAACAGGTGCTTGACGACAGATTTCCAGTTTGAAAGTGGTAGCTAGTCAGGCTTATTTAGAAATAGTCCTGCCGTCATACTAAATTTTCATTACACTGTTTTCCCTCATTTTTTTTTATATCATAGAAGGCAAACGGATAGGTGGGTCACTTGATGTTAAGTGACAACCACCGTCCATAGACAGTAGCAACAGCAGGGGAGTCGCAAGTGCGTTGCCATCCTGTGTTTGGGAGGAGGGGGAGAGGGAAGGAGTGTGGGTTGAACTCCTCCAACTTCCCTCCCTCCTGGAAAAAGAGGTAGGTCTCCGGCGCTCTCAATGACCGAACGAAACGCAAAAATGCAAGCACTGTTACTTCACGTCGGTGTTCTGTGAGAGGGCGGTACCACCCCGGATCAGTCGACCCATTCATTCTGAAACCAGTAATAGTTTCAGTGTGGCTCTACCACCGATCCAAAGTTTAAGCTCATATGTAGGATTCCTTAAGTATTAGTTTTTGGTAGAGTTAAATGTCTTAACTCTTAAATTCATAGTGTTGCCAATTGTTTAATTTCCACTTCCACTAAATTTTACTTAAAAAGCTGAGTACATTTCGGAAGGCATCTGAAAACCTTAGAAAATACCTCTTATGTCAAAGGAAAAGTTGATATTACTCTTGGAGGTTTTTTTGTTCTTGTTTTAAAATTAGTTTCTAAATTAGAAACATAAATTATGCATTTAGGGATTAATAAAGAAATGGAAGCTTCGAGAATTTTTCGAACAAAGTCGCGGGCAGAGGCTAGTTTTATATAAATTCGTTATAATTGTTAAACGTGTTTCAATAGGATTTTCTTGTTATTTATAAACATGACATAGCATAAATATTCTTTATATGAAATATTATTTAAAAAAAAATGAAAAACACTTTTTGAGAGCAGTTTTTTTTTTTCAGTTTCACTGATTCAAAATATATTATAGCCCTAAGTTAATAGAATCTAAAATAAGATTTTTGTATTATACATTATCACTTACAATAAAGAAGTTTGCTTTTTTATATTAATTTTAATGCGTTTTCATTCTTAAATATCAATGAAAAGTTCAAAAAAATTGCATAAATAATAATAATCGCCTTTAATTCATCATTGTCGACCAGTCTTCGGACGACCGCGAGGTACATTTTTCAGGTCGAAATTCCTAGAACGGAAGTGAGCAAACCAATAACAGGTGGTGCGTTGGTTTGTAGTGTTAGCTCCGTAAACGTCGTTGATGTTGCGTGCCGCTTGTACCGCGTTGCTGCCACGACGGTACTCATATTCCATAATTACTCGAATTTTAACGTATCCATGATGACAAAAAAGATTGAAATGCGATGAAAATGTAACACTAATCAATAAACATATGATTACTTTTGGAAAAAGAATTCCATGTGTTTAAAATAAAATTAATTTGAAATTAGAATTCTTAGCCAAACAAAAATTATTTTGATTTGGAATAGCCAGTACTGCAGAACAGCAATTTCATAGGTAAAGAAAAACCTATTATTTTGCTTCTGTGTAATTAATGATTTATTAAAAAATTGTTGGAATAGTTTTAAATAGTTTTTACAATTACATTTTGAATATTCAATTTACATAAAAAAGTTTTTGTTGAAAATAAAACCAATTTTTATATAAAAATAGTATTTTTATTTCGTAAAATAACAAGAAAAATACATTATAAAGCACTTTACTAATAACAAATTATAGGTACTATTATTTACATTTTTTTTTATTGTCGCGATGACAGTCAACCGAAATCCTAGTCACAGTGATTCCAGTAACTATGTCGGAAGTGATGTCTAGGATATTCGCATCGATAATAAACCGAAATCACAGTCACAGTGACTCGGGAAATGGTACCTTGGGAAACTTATCTGGGACTATTGCGGTATTCTCAGAATCGCCAAAAGAATTAACAATATCAATCCGAAACCTAAATATTATATTTACTAAATATATATAATAAAACTGAAGTGTTCGTTGTTTCTTAAATCACAAGACCACCATACACCTAGTAAAACGGGAATCATAGTGGTATACTTAGCTATTGTGTGCCTCATTAATCAGACACTGTGGTACTTTTTGTTATCACTTATTGTGATTTAACCGTCACAGTGACTCATCGCGTTTGGAAATGAAGTTAGCACGAATCTCTAAAGATTTTACATCTATGAGTGGTTGTCGTTTTTGATCTACATTGTTTTCCGGTCAGTCACTATGTCGTGCATTTATACAACAGGTAACCCAAGAGTTACTTAATCACACCTACAAACATATGCAACGGATAAAGTCATAGAGAAGAAGAATAACGCATTTTTCTTACGTGACGATTTTTACCGGTCGTCTCTACAGTCAAGCCGCGTTTAAGAACTTTGTTCCAAATATTCTAAAGTTTATCTATGAGCGTCCCACGCGTGTCTATGGCCGTCATAGACTAGTTATTGAGTGCCATCCAACCGTTATTACCGTCGGGCAGTTTGATTTGTATCAGTCGGACCATGTCACCGTTAGCGTCGGTGGTGACCATCTGTAATTATTCATTTAATATTAATATATACAAATCCTGTGTCATTATGTTTGTCATAAACACCGAAACTACTCAACGGATCTTCATGAAAGTTGGCATATATGTATAATTTCTTCCAATTTGAGAGATAGGATAATTAATATTTTGATTTATGGCCTGAACACTTTTTAATTACAAGTCAAACGATTGTCAATGTTGATTATTGTTATTAATTGTAAGTTTCATCAGTCTTAAACAGATGGCGCTTTAAATTTTAGTTAGTGGAGAGAAAACTATAGGATATACACTGTTATAGATGTCTCATAGATGCCGCTACATTTTAATTTTGAATTTCGGTTTCAATAACTGAGCCACAGCAACGTGTGGCCGGATCAGACAGTATTTACAGGTTTTAATATTTGTCCAGAATCTTATCTGATGTTAAATGAAGGTGGTAGATACGCAAAACCTAGTTCTGGTTCTCAAGTGCGTGTGTCGGAACACAACAAAAAGGTGCTTGACGACATATTTCCAGTTTGAAGGTGGTAGCCAGCTAGGCTGACTTAGAAAAAGTCCTACCGTCATACTAAAGTTTAATTACAAAGTTTTCCCTCATCAAAAGTTTAAAACTCATATGCAGGATTTTATATTTAAATTTAAATATTAGTTTTTGGTAGAGTTTTTTTTTTTACTTTATTTTTGGCAATCAATCTTTCCGATTATTACTGCCATTGTCACGTAGTCAATAATATCACAAACTTCGTGCGATCATTCCAATATTAAGCATCGTGTGAAACCATATTCTAACAAGATGGTGGATCCCGTGCTAGAACCTTCCAGGGAGTTTTTGTGGCATCTCAGAATTTCATGCTCCGTGTTATTATTTTCCATTCACTTCACTAATGCATATTAAACTAACTATATTACGTAAAACACCACCAACTTTACACAATATATAGTCAAATAACACAAGATTATGAATAAAATATAAAATCCACTACATGACAGACTAAAATCCCGCCAAAAACTCTTTGGTAGAGTTAAATGACTTAACCCTTAAATTCATAGTGTTGCCAATTGTCTGATTTCCTCAAACCTGAGTTTATTTCGGAAGGCGTCTGAAAACTTTATAAAATACCTAGTCTGTCAAATAAAAAGTTGATATTACCCTTGTAGGCATTTTTTTTGTTCTTGTTTAAAAATTAGTTTCAAAATTAATTAGTTTAAAAATCATACATTTGGGTATTAACAAAGAAATGGAAGCTTCGAGATTTTTTTTAACGGATCTTTCTTACAAGAAACAAATAAAAATACGTTACAATATTTACCGAAATTGAAAACTTTTAAAACCCTTAAGCTATTTTCAAGTTGAAGCATGAACCACCACATAACTTATATTATATATATTTCGGTATCTGTCAATGACAACGAGCGGCCGGTGTTATCGCAATGCAAAAAATGAACTTAAGATTCTGTACTTTGAAAATCACAGTACGGTAACAAAAAATATTCATTTAATTATTGTTACAAATTGAAATACTGTACAAAATTCAAATAACCAAACAGCTAAATAATTTGCAACAGTTTAAAATTCAAAAGTTATATATAACTGTTATCGTTAGTATAGATAATTTTTATTACCTGTGCCATGTCTTCGTTGTCCAGGAGTGTGTCCTGAGACTTTTCACTGTCCAGTGATGTTGCTGAAAAAAAAAATCATTAATTGTACAACCAGAGATGACCATATCACAGAATGACTAGGCCTCAAATATGACAATAATATTTCTTTAACTCTTTTAATTACTAATTTAATTAATATACTAAAAGCTAGAACAATGGAGAGGCGACAGTATAGTAAAGTAATGGTAATCCATAAATTACGTAAGGTCTTTTTCAAGGATTTTTGTCCCTGGTGAGATGTTAAGAAAGTTATCTCCTCCTAATCTTACGCGAGATCTTTCAAATCATGCACAAACACAAAGAAAATACCCCAGTTAATGTGGATTAGAAGTATAAAGGCACACAAAAACACATTCCCGTGTACTCACCACCGTCTATGTAGAAGTTCTTATGTGCAATGTAAAGTTTCGCCGATCCGTCAGTTATTTGATTTTTATCTGTAAAATCAATCAAATTCTAACATATTAGGTACAGGAAGTTTTTTGACGGGATGTTGGAATGTCATATAGTTGCTTTCATATTTTATTCCTAATCTTGTGTTATTTATTTAACTCTATATATGTAATATCGGCGATGTTTTACGTAATATAGATCGCTTATTGTGCATAAATGAAGTGGATGGAAAATAATATTATGCAGTATGAATTCTGAGATACCCACTAAACTCCCTGGAAAGTTCTAACAAGAGGGCCAAAATCTTGTTAGAAGATTGAAATGATCGCAAGAAACTTGTAATTTCATTATTTACTTGACAATGGGAGTTGGCAAAAAAAAATATAAATAATTAAATACGAGAATTCTCTAATTCTAGTACCTAACTTTTATTTTCATACACAGAAAACATACAACCTTTTGGCTGATTTTTTAGACTCGGATCTCGAAATGGCGGATCATGTTTTTGAAGTGAAACTTCTAATACGACTTCCAACAAGGTTGCGTTAAATGTTTAACGCTACCATGGAGGGGCTATGAAAGCACTGTTGCGTTAAACGTTCAACGCTAGAAACATGATTTCTCTAAAGATCAATTCACTACCCCTTTCTATTTTCATTTTACGAAGTTTAACTTCTTCCGCGCGGAGGTATTCCACGCACTTTTTTTTTAAATATATGGCCTTTTTTTAATATAAATTTACATTATATAATACGATATTATTCAAGTTTTTCGAATTTTGTAACAAATCCGGAATTTTTTTTAAACTTATGGTACCAACTCTCTATTGACGAGTGCATCAAAAGTTCCTTTATATGGAGCTTAAAACCTTGTGGTTAATTAATTTCCAACGAATACTAAGTTGAAAGTATCATAGTAGATAGACAGTAGTTAGGTAAAAAGATCATGAAAATACAAGTCAGAATAAAAAACAAATCAAGAAAGTATCGTTTTTTTTTTTTCAAAGGAAATGTTGTTATTTATGTTTAAAATATTGTAAACATGACACTCACCGTCGCTTTGTAATTTATTTCCATCGAATTCCAACTGACTGACCGATGGAAATATCTGTAAATGATACACTAACATATTTATTTATGCAGCGTGTTTATACACAAACATATTTTTTTTCTTACATATTGTATCTGAATTTTATATGTGACGTAAATATATATCGAATAATAAATAAACTTATATAAAAACATTTTAACAACATGACTATATTCGTGTGATTTTAGAAACTATACTATTGACCTATCGTTTGTACTATTGACTGTCACTGATGACTTGCTATTATTGACTGCATTAAATAACTATTGGGTCGTATTGAGTATTCAACCCTAGTAATGCTTGATTGCTATTGGTTATTCGCATAATTTATAATAATATATTTTGGATATTTTACTGTTCTTGTTGTTTTAAGAGAATATTTTGATTATTGAGACATTTCATAATAAAGATGAAGTTATATTCTTAAAAAAAAATATATCTGCCACTGAGTATAAGCAGTAATAAAAATAAAATTACAAAAAAACATTGAACCGATTTCAATATCAAAAATTTATAAAGCACTGAAAAGTGAAAAATAAATATATTATTAAATTAATCAAATTAAATAAAATATATGAATTACTATACCTAGAGATATACTGGAAGTCGTTGCAGTGAAGATCATTAAAATTGGTTTGCATATTATTGACGGAGATATCGATTAACATACATAAAAAAATACATAACCGAACATAGAAGTTAACGTGTTAGAAAGAAACGGCACAAACTACGATTAACTTAAATTTTTTATGTTTGCAAATTAATAACAAAATATTTTTAATTCATAATAGAAGCTATTTAACGACTCACTAAAATATTACTTCTTCGTTGGACTTCTAAATTACTTCGATAATCCAACAACATTCATACAATATGTTTCTTTAAACCTGATTAGGCATCCCACGGCAGCGGCTCAAGCCTAGGTTCGATCCCTCGGTAGGGAGCCCTTGAGTGCGTTGCTTGCGCGATACGGTGACATACAAATATACATCACCGCTACAACACTACACGATCACCCCCACACACGTGCACGCCTACACGCTTACACATGAAAGTGGAAGGGTTTACTTTTTTCCCTTATCGAACTGAAAAACTCTCAATTTTCCGATAATAAATATATAGAGGAGTTGTTGAGGCGTGTATGCTTGGTACACATATACGTGTCAACAACTCATACATATATGAATAGTTAGCTAGGTTAGCTGAGATAGGTCGCGATTTTGCATGCAACAGGCAACAGCCAAGCCGAGGTGTGCCGTGCACCCTTGAGCTGGTTGCCATAATGAAACCGGCTGAGTGCCTTAAGCGCTCACCTTAGTAGTCCGGTGAAGCTGTTAAGACCTTGCTGGGTCAATAGCGTAGACATTTCGAAAAAAAAAAATGTTTCTTTAAGTCTAGCATTACGATAGATGGCGCTATATGATAGTTGTTATCAATAATCCTATTTTTATGAACACAGTGTTACTTGCATTTTAAAATACAAATATTGATTTAGTATCGAAGAAGGAAATCATAAAGTCTAATCCCATAGATGGCGCTGTAATCAGTTTATGAACTACTAATATTTAGTATATAAATGGACGCGCGACCGTGCTGCCATCTGGTTTCATTGTAAGTTTGCAACAAATTAAATCAAAGCTTTATTATTAGTAGGTAATTTGGAACTTATTAACACAGGACATATTATTAGTAAGTCTCTGTTATAAAGTAAATAAAATATAGAAAAATACGAACTGTAACGAATTAAATTAATTAACATTTAATAGAAGTTTTAGTTATGTTTAATTATAATCTAATATTGTTTTAAGAATTTTAAAATAGACATTTATTTTTTTATTGAAGCACGACATATTGACTGCACTATAAATGATGATAAACATAGTACAATCCAAAAATAGTGGCAACCACCGAGAGACAGATTATCCATCGCCGGTCGCCGCTGTCATGCCGGCCATAATGACGAAAGTCGCCCGGTACTGGATATGCACAGGCTGATCCCGAAACGCGACGCGCAGAAGCGAGTCACTATGACGGGCTTTTTCGCCATATACATGGTGGTTGCGACCCAGTCGGGCTGTAAAACCCTACCACCCCGCTCTCGCCATTGCCTCGTTCGTTATTCAGCAGGGTGTACCACGTGCAGGTGAGGTTGGCTTGGGTGTCTCAAGTCTTATGATGTTACTCGACATCCCTTACACCCCAAATATGATTTATTTTTGTCACAAATGTGAAAACTGCTACATTTCCGGTTTATTTTTATTATAATTATACGCATATAATTAAGCTAATAACCCTGAAATAACTTTTAATTACGATGAAAAGTAATTGCATATTGTTATATCAGATCATTTTGTTCAGTCCTGTGGTAAGCTGTCGTCACTACTAACAAAAGGACTATAAGGGCGACATATCTATTTCTACCCGTTAAGGGGTTCGATAACAATTTCTGGAGACCTCCATCAGCTCACCTTGTTAAGTCCTGTGGTAAGCTCTCGTCACTACTAACAAGAGGAATACCAAGACGACATATGTATTTCTACCCGTCAAAAAGTTCTACAACAGTACCTCAAAACAAAAAAGTAAATTTTCATAAAAAAAGTATTAACCGACTTCAATATTAATCAGAGGCATAAAAATTAGGCACTAAAAACCGGAAAAAAAATAGTTTATCAAATTAACCAAATTAAATAAAACATATGAATAGTGTATATATATATATATTACTAAAACATGCGGGTCACCTGATGGTAAGTGATCACCGTCGTCCATGGAAATAAGCGACACGAGAGGAATCACAGATGCGTTGCCGGGCCTTAAGAAAGGAG
>JACEII010001031.1:3497-18415 GCA_014332785.1 Antheraea mylitta
AATTTATATCAACAAATCTTTTCTATGATGAACATATTAATTCTGGTGTTTCACTAAAAACTAATGACTCACATTGGTGCAATGTTTTTAAGTTTTAGATGAATATCTATTTATGTTACACTATTAATATTAATGTAATGCCAAATACAATATTTAATATATTATAATTGTTTTAGTATAATAGATGCAGTATTGAAAATGAGTTTTTATTCTAAACTAAGCAAAACTAATTATATCTACAAATTTCCACTACAATATATTAATTGCAGAGTGTTTATATCAGAAGATGTGCCTGCTGACGACGACATGGATAACTCATACGATGATGATGTGGAACCCATGGAACAGCAGTACATTAAAATGGATGCGAAATCTCAGAATCAAACTAGCAGCACAAGTAACACGAAAAATCCAAGTGAGTACTGTTGCGCCTTGTAATTTTGTATACACAGAGTCGTTTTCAACTTTGTTTGCAGGTAAAGGTAATCTCCGACTGGTAGATCATGACTATTTATTTATTTATAGTTAAAAGGCAAGCAGCATAATTTCTGATATGTCTTCATCACTCTGTATCGAAATTTTTTGTTACTGCAAATTTTTACTTATTAGAGTTCATTAGTCCGAAGCCAATTGTTGAGTCGATTTTTAAAACCATGTATAGAATTAGGAGATAGTATTTCGTCAGGCAATCGGTTCCAGTTCAGTACCATTCTATTATTGTTTTTGACTTATTTTAGTTTGATTTCTTCTCGTAGATCTTGTTTTGTCTCTTAAAATGTACATTTTCGATAAGCATGGTAGGTTGTACACCTTATATCTCCTTTCATTACATAACTTCTATTTTGTCCAAATGTATTGCTAACATTATAAATCAGGCCTAATACCCTGCATAGTGGTACTCTATGTGAAAAGAGTAAATGATAGATTAATATTAGTGAAATTATTGATAGAACAGATGACGGTAAATATAATAAGTGTGTATGCGCCGCAAGCTGGGTGTAATGAGGCTGTAAAAGAAAAGTTTTGGGAAGATTTTGATGGGGTGATGATTGATATTTCACAGAATGAGGATATCTATATCGGAGGTGATTTTAATGGGCATGTGGGAAGAGACAGTGGAGGTTATGAGAGAGTGCATGGAAACTGGGGTTTTGGGAATAGAAACAAAGAAGGTGAAAATCTTATTCAAGCTGCAGTTGCTTTCGACCTTGCCATAGCTAATACTTTTTTCCAAAAAAAAGATCAGCACTTAATCACGTACAATAGTGGTAATCACAATACCCAAATTGATTATTTTCTGTTACGAAGAAATAGTATTCAGATAGTGAAAGATTGCAAGGTTCTGCCTGGAGAGATATTAGCTACTCAACATCGTTTATTAGTGTTAGATTTAAAAATAAAATTAAAAATGACCGGAAAACAGTCGATTCCCCCACCCAGAATTAAATGGTATCTAATAAAGAAAGATGAGTATGCGAAAGAATTTAGGACAAAAATTGTTAATAAAATGATAGAAATGGAAAATATGGTAGCGAAAACTGTTAATGAGTGTTGGAATGAAATGGCAACATGTATAAGGACCGTAGCAAGGGATGTTTTTGGTGAAACGAAAGGAAGAGGAAAGATAAATATGGATACTTGGTGGTGGAACGAAGACGTACAAAAGGCTTTGAAAGAAAAGAAAACGGCTTTCTATGAATGGAAATGTATTGAGGATCAAGATAGTACGATTAAAGAAAATAAAAGAATAATGTATGTAGAATGTAAAAGGAATGCAAAAAGAGCAGTTGCTATTGCCAGAGCTAAAGTTCAAGATGATTTGTACAAATCTCTAGAAGACTCACGAACACAAAAATATTTGTTTCGTTTAGCAAAAGCAAGAGAAAATAATACAAGAGATATTACACACGTTAAATGTATAAAAGATGATGGAGGAAAAGTTTTGATGAATGATGACTACATAAAGAGTCGCTGGAAGAAATATTTTGAAAGATTGATGAATGAAGAAAATGACAGGACTGCAGAGTTAGAGACCGTACCATCAAATTTAGGCGTTGTACAAGAAATAACTGAGGATGAAGTAAGAAGAGCTGTGAATGGTATGAAAAACGGAAAAGCCGTTGGGCCAGATGGCATACCTATTGAAGTATGGAAGTTTTTAAAAGTAGATGGATGTGTTTGGCTGACGTTATTTTTTAATAAGATGTTACTAGAGGAAGCGATCCCACATGAATGGTGCAATAGTGTAATAGTGCCTATTTTTAAGAATAAGGGTGATGTGCAGAACTGTAACAATTATCGAGGAATAAAGCTCATGTCACACAGTATGAAGGTTTGGGAAAGAGTGATAGCGAGTCGAATAAGAGATGAGACTGAAGTGAGTCAAAATCAATTTGGGTTTATGCCTGGACGTGCGACAACAGATGCCATTTTCGCACTTCGGCAACTGTGTGAAAAATACAGACGAGTACATAAGAATTTACATATGATATTTGTTGATCTGGAGAAGGCATATGATCGAGTACCGCGTGATGTTCTATGGTGGGCTCTGAAAAAGAAAAGAGTGCCTGAGAAGTATATACAACTTATTCGTTGTATGTACAGTCATGCCAAAACGCACGTTAGGTCAGCGGCTGGAGTTACCGATAATTTCAATGTGGCCGTAGGTTTGCACCAGGGTTCAGCTTTAAGCCCTTATTTATTCCTTCTTGTTATGGATGCGTTAACATCAGACATACAGGAGGAGACACCTTGGTGTATGCTGTTTGCTGATGATATTGTTCTTATCGGAGAAGATGCTGCAGAGGTCCAGAGCAGGCTGGAAAAATGGCGAGAAAGACTGGAGAATGTTGGTTTGAAAATTAGTAGAACAAAAACTGAACATTTGTTTTGCGATTTCGGTGGTACATCTAGTTTTTCTCCTATAGCCTTAAATGGAGTACCCTTACCAGCCTGCTCCAATTTTCGGTATCTCGGTTCATTGATACAAAACGACGGTGGCATTGATAAGGACGTGAGGAATAGGATAAATGTAGGATGGATGAAATGGCGAAATGTGTCTGGGGTAGCTTGTGATCCACGAATGCCTTTGAAACTTAAGGGGAAGGTTTATAAAACTATGATAAGACCGGTCATGCTGTATGCATCTGAGTGCTGGGCTACGAAAGAGACGGATGAGAGAAAATTACATGTGGCAGAGATGCGAATGTTAAGGTGGATGTGTGGTGTAACTAGAATGGATAAGATTAAGAATGAGTATATTAGAGGCAGTTTGAAAATAGCACCAGTGACAGAGAAGTTACGGAGTAATCGGTTAGCATGGTATGGGCATGTCATGAGAAGAGATGAAAGCCATGTAACTAGAAAAGTGTTGAGTATGATAGTGGATGGATATACGTGTAGAGGAAGACCGAAAAAGGTATGGATGGATTGTGTGAAAAACGATATGTCTGTAAAAGGTGTGAATACTGAGACGACATCTGACAGGAGAGAATGGAAAAAGAAAACATGTTGTGCCGACCCTACTTAAGTGGGATAAGGGCAATGATGATGATGATGAGTGGTACTCTACTGTAACACCTTGTTTTATGGGCTTGGCTTGGTGTGTTGTGGTCTGTAGTCATCTGATCTACATCCAGTACTTAAGTGGTGTAGAGTGTATGTGTTCAACTGGTGGTGGGCTCCCATCCCTTTTCACAAAAAATTCTCTATAATGTAATCATTCGCAGTCATTTGGATTATGGAACATTTCTTTTAGACCCATGTAATAAAGCTGCCCTAGACAAATTAAATAAAATAGAATATAAAAGCCTCAGAATCATCATAGGGGCAATGAAATCCCCCCCAACAAATGCTCTCCAAGTAGAATGTGTTGACCCTCCATTGTACTTGCATAGGCAATACATCTCTGACCGATTTCTTTTTAACTTTATCAGAACCCAAATCATACTTTAATTTGCCGCTTAAAAGCTCTTTTACAGTCATTTGAATACAGAGGTTATCACTCTGTGAAATCTCTTTCCTGTGTCCTTCAATCTTTCATTAAATTAGACCGAATCATGTATCCCATTTTTAAATCTACTATCAGTATATTGCACTAACTATTTAGCTCTCACCTTTAGGGCGAATATCATCTTGGACTTTGGTGTATCTAGAGACAATAATCAAGCTAATAGTATTTTTAATACTATACTGTCTAGGCACTGGGATAGCTGGATCCCCATTTATACTGATGCATCTAAACTGTCTAGTTCTGGCAATGTGGGCGCTGCAGTCTGGATACCTATATACAGAATTATCCTTAACTGTAAATGTCCCCCTCTTACATCTGTTTTCACTGGAGAAACTGCTGCCGTCTTCGAATGTCTGTCATTCATTAAGTCACACAAATTAGAAAGAGCAATAATCTTCACTGACAGTAAAAGTTGCTTACAAGCTATTGTTTCTAATCTCTTTTGTACTAAATCCAGACATCCGATTATTTTAAAAGTTAGAGAGTTATTATACAAGTATCATATTTCTGGCATCAAAATAGTGATAGCTTGGATTCCAGGCCATTGCGGTATTCTCTGGAAACGAATCAGTGGATTCTTGCGCAAAAAATGTTATTCAATCAGGTTCCTTGAACAATTTTAGACTGTATACAGAAGATTTACGGTCTCTAGCTAAAACCAGATTACTAGAAGTATGGCAAAAGGATTGGAATTTTTCCAGAAAATATAAAGGCAAATCTTACGGTTCTTTTCAAAATGAAGTCCCCCGAAAACCATGGTTTTTTAAATTCCCATATCTAAGTAAAGCCGTTACTTCCATCATCTGTCGTCTTCGTCTAGGTCACACTTGTACACCAGTGCATTTGTAAATTAAGGATTAGGGATCATTCTCTGTGCGAATGTGGCCTTGACGAAGGTTCTCCAGATCACATTTTCTTTATTTGTTCGAGAAACAGACTCTCCCTTTTTGATGTCTTTCCTCCTTATATTCCCCGCCCTACTAACCTTACGTGTATCTTAGCTTTATTGAATAACAACCCTTTAATTTTACATGTATTGTCATTATTTATTAAAATTAACAAAATTAAACTTTAATCAGATTGTCTATTTCTTAATCGAAACATATCCAAGTTTGCCTTTATGTATATCTGTGGGAAACACAATAACTCGGTCTCAATACAATATTAATTACCTTCGTTTTTGAATTACATTTTTTAACTCGGTTCCCTTCGTTTATGACACTATCGGGCACAGACAGCGCACACTCTGTATCTACAATCTACATGACTTGGCGGAATTGTGTATTGCTTGCACACGGTGCCATAAATTAATAAAGAAGAAGAAGAGTGTGTAATTAAAATATCAAGTAGAGTTCAAACAATTGACCGAATAAGTATAAAGTATAAGAAAGTTTGTTTCAGGCCATACACCATCCATACAATATTCAGTGTCTAATCAAGGTAATCTACAAATGGTATTAAACCGTTGTTTGTATTATTTGGTGTACACGGGCAAAAATTCTGGACACAGACGCTGGCAGTGCATTGACAATCATGTAAGAAAGTTTAAATGTCCTGCCGCTGTGATTACTAAAAACGGCGTTATTGTTCAAAGGCGAGTATGTTTTATATTAAACACAATTTTAAAAATTGACTATTGACCCGGCATGGTCTTAACAGCTTCACCGTACTACAATAACTAACACTAAAGAAAAAATTCTATAGGTACCCTTATGGTCGCATTCCGACCAATGGACGACCACTATATTTACTTTTTAATTATTTTTTTTATCATCTCGAGTATTAATAGACAATGACTGATTCTTTATTGCAGGATATCTGCTCACAATCATCCATTCCATGACGCAAAAATTTTGAGAAAAGTGCAATCGGGTTCAATATATTCAGCCCTACAGCAAGCAGAGAACATGGGGAAAATGCTACAAGACGAGAGAAATGGTCGGAGTGCATCCACAAGTAGTGATAAAGCCGATGATTCGAAATAAATATTTATACGTAGTAGTGTTTTGTGTTTCTTTTGACTGATGAAGTTGTTACTTTTCAGAAGTTTTTTTTTTCGAAATGAATACGCTATTGACCTGGCAAGGTCTTAACAGCTTCACCGGACTACAATACTACTTTTCGGAAGTTTATCATACTTACTTAACAGAATGTTACTCTACTACTTTCACCAGAAATTGATCAGTTTATGCCGTCTCCCTGACGAAAAAGTGTTTCATTTAGTTTCATTAGATGTACTTAAACTACATACGATTTCTGATGCTCTGATTTTGCATCACGCATGTGATAAACGAATATAATAAAAAAGGCAATATGTATCGACCAGCACCAAGTCGTAAGGCTCTCTAGTGCGCGGAGAGTGCATGCGATAGACCCTACTGACAGGGAAGTCCTGCCCGTTAAGGTCGTCGGAAATATCGTCGGTCGAGATCTCTTTGAGGACCCTATGGAGCACGACGCGTAAGAGGTGCTCTTCTTCGAGCGCAAATGTGAAGTAACCGAATTTGTTGTCACGCAGAAATTACATGAGTTTTCGGTGAATCGTGGGAGTGGCAACTTTGACCTGAATACCCACTGCTTCGAACAGATCAGAAATGTCGACCCAAGACGCCTTGCCCTGGATCGTAACGGGAGGCGGGGGGTGGCGCTTTTTGTTCGAAACTGCGGAACCCGCAGCTTGCGACGGAGCCGGTCTAGAAGGCGCAGGTGTCGTCTTTGGCAAGTTCGCGCCATCGACGTTGGAGATTTTTGAAGGTTTAGCGCCTTCATTATCGGAGGAGGACTTCATGTGCTTATGCTTATCTTTTCGGAGCCTTCCCCGTCTTAAACGGGATTGAGGGGACTCTCTGGATGGACTGGTCTGCGGGAGCAGGGAGAAGTTCTTCATAGTGAAGACGGGATTCACCAGAACTTGTGGAGTGGGACCGCCGTTTATGTTAGCGCGGACTTCAGCGCAGAAACGGTGGTATTCTTTAATTAAATCCGGACACATACCGGCAAAGAAAACGTGAGAGCTCGCGCTCTTAGTAATCGGGCTCGGCCATACCGGAGCGGGGTAAGACATTAAAAACCTCCCTGCCAGAGGGTAGGGGGGCGTGTCTTCTTGTATTTAACGGAGTCTGGGCCAAAAGGAAACTGGGTGATGTGCAATGCCTCACAGGGGACCTACAGTGCCTAGGGGGAGGCCCTAACACTTCCTTTTTCAGCTGCGCGACGACACGAAGCACGACGCACGCAGACACGATGCGCCGAACTCCTGGAACGCGAACCGCAGGACGCACTAAAAAGAGCGGTTTGAATTGCATTGAAAAGTGCAGTTTACTACGTTCTGACAAGAATGCCTACGATTGGATCCCTTTGAACGTCTCAAAGAAATATGAACGTAAAAGCACGGCGAAATAGCGAAACTTTCGATGTCAAAACACGGCCGCGTAAACGCGTCGCGAACACTGAGCGTAATATCGAAACGAAACTCAAAAACTCTACCTGTATTACCCTGCTTAATGGAACGGCGAAAAGGCTGTTGCAAAGAGTATAATAAGTATTATAGGAACTGCTGTATGCATGTTTGTGCTTTTGGGCTGTTGTGAGCGTCGTAAACAGCTCCGCTAGGGGTAATATTATTCTGTGGTATGATTCAATGGAGGGAAAGACAATACTTCATTCCTAAAATACTTACTATACTCTTTGGTAAACGTATAATAGAACGCGCCCTTAGTAGCCATGTGAACAATATATACTCTGTGCTCATAAGTTATCTCTGATGTATATTATAATCTGTTGCATATTATCACTTGTTAGTTGTTGCTCAGCTCATTGTTGTCATAACTCATTGGAAAATTTGAAACGAATATATCATATAAGACTGTTTATACTACATATATAATTTTACTATCACATCAAATCATGAGCGAGTCACATCAACTTTCTGTGTCGTGGAATGAATACGTTAAAAATGTTTGTAACGGATTATGGTCACTTCAACAAGTAAGAATATTATGTTTGGTTATAGTTGTTTGATAACAAAAAAAAATGCTTGTTATTATGAATACCAAATCAAGTAGAGAACCTAAATAAAGACAAAACGCTTCGTCTATAATGATTCATCTTTACATTAACTGGCTAAATAGTATATATAATATTAGGATAACCACAGGTGTCTAGAATTTAAGATTAACAAGAATTCTGTGCGTTTTGGATACCGGAAGTAGGATATAAGCCGCTGTTGTTTGTTGTTAGATTGTGTACTTATTTTTCTGCAAAAGTTGTACAATCAATCAGCTGTATAGTCATTCAGTTCATATAATTAGTCAACTTGTATAAAAGGTTTATATGTTAAATATAAAAATATATAAGTTATAAACATTTTAATTCGGGGCTGCATTAGATATTCGCATCTTGAAATTTGTGATGAGGGTCGGGGGAGGAGACTGACTACCCGTCTATACCATTCCCCCGCTGCGGAAAGTCATAATTACTGAGGTATTCATGATCAAAGTTTTGAGGTTGGGCCACTTCTGAACAATTCTTAGTAACTTTTATATTGAAAATTTGGTGATTTTTAAGTTAAAACAAAACAGTCTGTACAATACTATGTCTATATACAAGTAGAGCAAGAAATAATTGCTGGAAAAGTATAAATTTTGTAGAAAAAAATAAATTTGAAGTATTTAAAAATCTTGTAATAGAACTAATAAATGATAGCAACTGTGAATAAAAAAAGGTTGAGTTTCAACTAATTAGATAATAACTTGAATGAATCTATACATATCTAGTCAATAAGGAATAAGTTATCTATGGAAAAGAATAAATATTGAGAAAAAAAAAATTACATAAGTTCTGTCAAAATTTTTTTTTACATTTTTCATTAAATAATTCACATTTAAGCTCATAGTGGTTAAAAAATATTCAATCTAAAGCAATGAGGAATTTGATTTATTTCGCAATACTAACCCACATCAGGACTAGGGTGGGCTTATCTCAAAGCCTGTGGTTGCACAAGTAAAATGAACATATAACAGCAATTAACTTACTACAACTAACTTACTTACTACTACTTACAAATAACTTAGGCTACTAATAACCACCTGTAACTGTGTACACATTAATTACATTATAATACAAAAGTAGAATATAGTCTGCACCAATCAGTCCTACTTTATACTTGTGGAATAATTTTAAGAATTGGAAAGTTATTTGTAGGTAATTATAATCCATTAACATGTTTAAATTCTTGCATAATGAAATTAATGAAAAATGGGAAAATATATAACTTTGTATATTGATTTAATTTCAACTATAAGTGCTATACTGTCAATATCCTAATTTAAGGAGCACAGAGGCTCAGTAATAGCATATCTGGACACTGTCAAACGATGTAGGTTCAAATCGTGCAATGAGTCAATGAGTCGTAGTTTCCAGTATTGAAAATATAGTATACAATAGTCCAGTGAAGTTGTGAAGGTCTGTCAGGCAAATTGCGTAATCAGTTTGAAAAACAAATCATAGCATGTAAGAAACAGTCACCAAGAACATAATATGCCAAAATGGCAAAAAATAGCATTATCAGTCAAACTAAAGGGGTGCTTTAGGACAATTATTACATATTTAACTCATTTTTGCAATTTTTGCATAAGTGACAGTATCTGCAACTTAGGTTTTTTCTTTTATACTATAGACCCGATTAGGCCTCCCACGGCAGTGGCTCAAGCCTAGGTTCGATCCCTCGGTAGGGAGCCTTTAAGCGCGTTGCTTGCGCGATACGGTGACACACAAATATACATCACTGCTACAACACTACACGATCACCCCAACACACGTGCACGCCTACACGCTTACACATGAAAGTGGAAGGGTTTACTTTTTTCCCTCATCGAACTGAAAAACTTTTAATTTTCCGATAATAAATATATGGAGGAGTTGTTGAGGCGTATATGCTTGGTACACATATACGTTTCAACAACTCATACATATATGAATAGTTAGTTAGGTTAGCTAAGATAGGTCGCGATTTTGCATGCAACAGGCAACAGCCAAGCCGAGGTGTGCCGTGCACCCTTGAGCTGGTTGCCAAAATAGAATCGGCTGAGTGCCTTAAGCGCTCGCCTTAGTAGTCTGGTGAAGCTGTTAAGACCTTGCTGGGTCAGTAGCGTAGACATTTCGAAAAAAAAAAAAATTATACTATAGCCAGATTTAGCACTTTTAAATATAGCATGCTAATATCTTCTTAGATCCTTTTATACCTAGTTAAATTGTGGTTAACAGTCTAAGCTTATAAAGTGTAACACATGACACTTAACATGTTAAATTTTTGTTTTCAGCATGGTGAGTTTGTTGATATGACATTAGCAGCAGACGGACATTATGTCAAGGTGCACAAAATGTTACTCTCACTTGCCAGCCCATATATTAAGGAGTTGATTAAGAGTACAGACTGTGCTCATCCTGTCATATTTCTTAATGTAAGTTTTAAATTAGTATATTTCATAATTTACCTAATGTAAGTTCTATTTTATGTTTTGTCTATTTTTATGGTTAAAAAATATTTCATTTTTTTTTCGATATGAGATTGTCATTGACCCTTCAAGGTCTTAACGACTTCACCAGACTACTAAGACGAGCGCTTAAGGCATCAGCCGATTTTATTTTGGCAACCAGCTCAAGGGTGCATGGCACACCTCGGCTTGGCTGTTGCCTGTTGCATGCAATATCGAGACCTATCTTAGCTAACTATTCATATATATATATGAGTTGTTCAAACATATATGTGTACCAAGCATACACACCTCAACTACTCCCCCATATATTTATTATCGGAAAATTGAGAGTTTTTCAGTTCGATAAAGAAAGAAAGTAAACCCTTCCACTTTCATGTGTAAGCGTGTAGGCGTGCACGTGTGTGGGGTTGATCGTGTAGTGTTGTAGCAGTGATATATATTTGTCTGTCACCGTATCGCGCAAGCAACGCACTCAAGGACTCCCTACCGAGGGATCGAATCTAGGCTTGAGCTGCTGCCGTGGTAGGTCTAATCGTGTAAAAGTATTTCTATGTAACATATATAACCTTTATACCAAAATTTACCCGAATCCAATCACTTTTGGGCATAACTCATAGATAAACATGCAAACAAACAAACTTATATAGATGGCAATAGCTATATATGAATTATCCATTTTTTGTCTAGTTGTTTGTTGTTTTTGTATTTTATTGCAATTTGTAACTACCTGTTGGGATTAAATGAAATGAGTATGTACTTGAGCTTATTTATAATTAATACTTTAATAGGTACAGCAAGAGAAACGAGCGCGAACAGAGTGAGCGAGTATTCAGTGTTGCAACTTAACATTAGTAAGAAGGCGGGAAATTTAAATACATTTGACACACCCAGCAAATTAAAGCCTTCTTATCTTATAACTAACATAGAAGTTTACAAATATGAAAAATCATACAGATGAATTGGTATGCTGATATGTTATTCAACTATAATGATGAAAGAAACTACTTATTTACTTATTTAAGGTTATACCAATTTTATCTCTAAGATATTGAAATCTCACACGAGCAAGAGCTTTTGTAAACATATCAGCACACTGTTCTGTAGTACATAGGTACTTTACACATATTTCTTTTTCTTGACATTTTTCTTGAATAAACTTATATTTAACATCAATGTGCTTACACCTTTTATGAAAGTCCATATTTTTAATCACTGATATAGCACTTTGATTGTCTATATTTAAACTGATACTGTCTTGATTATATGCACTAATATCAAGTAGTAGTCTTTTGATCCACAATGCCTCTTTTGTAGCCGAACATGCAGCCATGAATTCTGCTTCTGTTGTAGACAGGGCTATGCTTTGCTGTTGCTGAGTTGCCCATGTTATAGCTGCAGCATTCTTGGTAAACACATACCCAGTTGTAGATCTTCTTGTGTCACTATCAGCTGCATAATCAGAGTCACTGTAGCCCTCTACAGTATTATTCTTCACTTTAGAATATAGTATGCCCATCTCTTTGGTTTCTTTTAGGTACTTAAATATCTTCTTAACAACAGCCCAGTGAGTACTATCATAACAGTCTAGATAACGACTTACTAAGCTCACTCCAAACATAATATCTGGTCTACTTACTATTGCAAGATGCATGAGTGAACCCACTGCTTCTCTGTATGGTATTTTCACTTCAGATACTATATTTTTCTTCTCCAGTTTGGTGTGGGGGTCTATTGGAATACTATTTCCATTTGCATTACCCATATTAAATTTTTGTAGTAATCTTTCAATATACTGTTGCTGATGAATAAATATATTACCATTTGATCTTTCTATTTGTAATCCCACATAATTTGTAGGCTCCATGGTTTTTATTTCAAAGTATTGTTTAAGGTTATCTACAACTTTGTTAATAGCATCATCATCTTTACATATTATCAACCCATCATCCACATACAATAGGAGATATAATTTTATTTTGTTTATATGACCAGTAAACACACATTGATCAGAGTGGCTATTAACAAAACCAAATTTAAGTAATACAGATTTGAATTTATCATTCCAACACCTTGGGGCTTGTTTTAAGCCATATAATGATCTGTTCAATTTACATACAAAGTTTGGTGGAGATTCTATTCCTTCAGGAGGATTCATATAAATATTTTCTTTAATATCTCCATAGAGAAAAGCTGTTTTAACATCAAATTGTACAATTTTTAGATCATATTGACATGCTTCTGAGAGCAATATTCGCACTGAGTCATATCTCACTGTTGGAGAGAATGTTTCAGTGTAATCTATCTGATAATGCTGGGAACACCCTTTAGCACAAAGTCTAGATTTGTATATTATACCAGAAGGATCATTTTTAATATGGAACACCCATCTGCACCCAATTGTCTTTACTCCAGGGGGTTTTTCCACCAGGGTCAATGTTTTATTGTTCTCATGTGCTTTTAGTTCCTCCATTATAGATTGTTTCCACATTTTTTTATTTGGTGATGATATGGCTTCACTGTAGGTCTGTGGCACATCTGTTTCTGAAATTCCTTTACATAGATAAGTATTATTATCTTGTTTCTTTGCCTTAGATCTAGTTTTAATATTGCTGTCATGTTCTGTGAAAACTCATTACTAAGGTACTCTCTACCATTATCAGAACGTAGACATTTTATTTTAAAATTTAGTTGATTCTCTACTAAGGCTTTGTATTCTTTGAATTTTAAAAATACTTCTGATTTATTATTCAAGAAATATACATATACTTTCCTTGTATAATCATCAATAAATGTGAGAAAATACCTGGCTCCTCCAAGTGATTTTACCTCCATGGGTCCACAGACATCAGAATGTATCAACTCCAGAGGATTCAGCGCTCTGGAACCTTCAGAAGGAAATGGCAACCTGGATTGTTTTCCTTTTTGACACAGCTCACAAACCATTTGGTTTTTGTTTTGAATCAATTTCACTCCATCTGTACAATTACTTAATTTATTTAAATCATTAAAATTCAAATGTGCCATCCTCTTGTGCCACAGTAAGTAATCAGTCTCATTCATTTTACAACTGTATGCTGTGACAGTGTCAGTATTCAGCCTGTACATGTTATTGATGATATTTGCCGCTGCTACTTCTGTATTCATCTTATTGAATATTTTACAGCCCTTTTTTGTGAACTGTATGGAGCATCCATTCTTCATAATTTGGCTTACAGACAATAAATTGGTTGTCAATTCAGGTACATACAGTACATTTGTAATCTGGATAGTTTGTTTAACATTATTTGAATCAATTACATTCAAGTCTATCTTGCCACAACTTTTCACCGGAAGCATTTCACTATTTGCTATCTTTATACTTGTGATCGGAGGGGGTACTTCATCATAAAGCCAGTCTTGTCTCATGGTAAGATGCATTGAAGCACCTGAATCTATGTAGAACCCAGCATCATACTTAGTGGCAGCAGAAAACACAGCTACATAGCTTGTGTTTTTATTTTTGTTTTGTTTTGCTTTCTTTGACTTACAATTTTTGCTTATGTGTCCATATTTGTTACAGATAAAACATCTTGGACCCGTTTTTGGGTTGTCCTGAGGATCCTTTACATTATTGTGCTTTGTATAAAGTACTGTAGTGTCTGAATCAACTGATTTTACTTCTTGAAGTAATTTTGTTTTGATTAAGTCCGCACTAATCTTTACTCCAGAGCTCTCTATGCCCATAATCATTGGCTTGTAAGAATCCGACAAACCGGCCAACATCAAAGTTCCCAGCCACTCATCATCAACATTGAAGTTGATGTTCCTCAATTTGTGAGCGGAAGACATTATTTTATTTACATAAGATCCTACACTTTCGCTCGTCTCTAATGTAGTATTAATTAAATCCTTTAATAAGCCAACTTTTCTAGTTAATCCACTGTCTTCAAATGCTTTGGTAAGATTATCCCATAATTGTTTGGCATTTTCTGCTTGTTGGATGTGTACATACAGGATTGGATCAACCAATAATATTAATTTGGACTTAGCTTTAACGTCATCCTTCACTGCTTTTGGATCATTGGGGTTTGGTTCTGCCAATATGCAATTATGCAAGTCTTCGTGCTGTAGGTATGCTTTTACAGCAAAACTCCACGTAGACCAGTTTTTCCGTCCCGTCAGTTTGGGAATTGACATAGTTATGTTATTCATTTTGCAAAGAAATCTGAAATAGCTGAAATACGGAAAGAACTCGCGAACCGGTAACTTTGAGGTTATGCACGCGTGAGCACTTTTTAAATTATTTTATTTTATGTTAATCACTTTATTGTAATACTGTTAACTTATGCAAAACAACACTTTAGAGGTTCTGGGCCCATAACCTGTTGGGATTAAATGAAATGAGTATGTACTTGAGCTTATTTATAATT
>JACEII010001032.1:0-11310 GCA_014332785.1 Antheraea mylitta
CTTGCCGCGGCACCGATCGACGAACGCGGTGTAATTAATACGTAAGTACGCAAACTTTTTTAAAGCAAGTATTCATTACGTATCTAACTTTTTTATAATACATAATAACACAGAATATGTTTTAAGTTATGATAGACATCTGACAAAAGTTACTATATAATATTCAATAATTCCTTTACAGAATATCTAAACCATTAACTTCCACTCAAAAAGGAAACTAGGCCTATTGAAAACAAAATTTAATTTCGAAATATAATTAATTAATTTCCCAAAAGTATTTCGTGAAACTAGTAAAATCTGCCAATTTAATTTATTTCTGTCGGTAGCGTAACTGTTGGTAGGTCGTTCAAAAACCTGGTAAACTAAGAGCCCTTCAGCCCTCGCTCATAATTGCTACTCTCCCAGAAACTTTACCTGGTCATTTTTTTATATAAAATAATGAAATGTATAATTTCAAATCACTTTCTACTATTAAAGTAGATAATTTGAAATTTTAAAAGCTGAAAGCATTCATAAAAAATGTTGATATATACAAATTAACCGCTTAATAAAACTTTTAAGATTACCTTATAATCCAAGCATAACCTGAATTAGTAAGTCTAGACACACGAAAAACTCCACAGGGGTTCCTTATATAACGTTTTACCAAGAAAGAGTTCTAGAAGATTCCTCATCTAAGCAAGTTAAACAGAGAGTTAAAAATGTTGATCATTCCTGAGATATTACCGTTGGGATTTGCCATCGGGCACACAGCTAATATAATATAATTTACTGGAAAAATTATACTCATAAGTCTAAGAAATGAAAAATAAGAATTTCTATTTAAAATAGAATTTAAAACACACAAATTGTCGGGTTTAATTAAATATGTTGTTTAGAATGTGTCTAACATTTCGATTTTTATAATGGAGGTTTCTGTTAAAAGAGTCATAATAAACATAATCTAGATATTTAAAAAGCCAATGTCATACGATGTTTGTCCTCGAGGAATTTCAAAACCACTCAACCAATAATCATAAATGTTGGCATTTATGTATAATTTGGTACTAATTAATGGCCTCAATATTTTTAATTGCAAATTTTTTTTTTTATTTTTTTTTTTTTTTAACTTTATTTTTAGCAATCAACCGTTCAGATTATTACTGCCATTGTCACGTAGTCAATAATATTACAAGCGTAGAACGATCATTTCAACAACAAGCGTCGTGGTCGCGTGAATCAACGTTCTAACAAGATGGTGGCTCCCTTGTTAGAACCTTCCATGGAGTTTTTGTGGAATCTCAGAATTGCATGCTCTGTGGTATTATTTTTCATTCACTTCACTTATGCATAATAAACTAACTATATTACGTAAAACACCACCAAATTTACAAAATATAGCGTCCAATAACACAAGATTATGAATAAAATATAAAATCCACTACATGACAGACTAAGATCCCGCCAAAAACTCCAAAATTGCAAATTGAATGGTTATTAATAGTAAGTTTCATCAGTCTCAAACAGATGGCGCATTAAAGTAGTTTGTTGACAGAATACTGTAAGACCGACCGTTACAGAGATATTATAGATAGCGTTACGTTTTAATATTGAATTTCTTTTTCAACTCCAGATTATTTTATGGTGTACATGTTTTGTTAATCTAATCGCTATATAACCTCGCTCTTAATATTAAGTTTTTAGGCAGACGCATTACTCCATATTCCCAAACACTTTATCATAATTTTAATTCAACATGTAATAACTGAGCCGCAGCAACGCGTGAGCGGATCAACTAATAAATAATAGGAAAAAATTGTGAGCTTTCAATGGACGCCTGGTAGATGTGAAACATCGAAATTGTCTTGTATAAGTTATATGCATAAAAGAACAGATTACAACAGGAATCAAAAATAGCATAATGAAAAGATTAAACATTACAAATTTGATCCATAAAATGATGACTACTGATTTTATTACATAAATATTATTTTTTATTAAATACAAAAATCGAACTAGGCGCAGGCGCGGTGTGTTTAGCGGCATTTATCAAAGAGCGTCGGTGCGTGCCGGGTAACGCTATTAGTACGAGTGGCCAAAAAACAGTTTGAATTTTATGTTTATGTACATAAGGTTGCAAATGTTTTTGAGAATTTCGTTAATAGTCCATTGTTCATGTAGTGCGTCGCTACACCAACAATGAGGTTTACCCTTCACCTATAGATGTTTCACATCAAAAAAGTGCATAAATACAATGCGTTTGTTTTAGTTAAGAATTTGCAATTATGAAGTAATGCGTTTAGTAACGTTTTATGTTAACGTAATATAAAGAGTGTAAGTCCAAACACAAGTTCTGTGTTCTACATTTGTATACTTTACTAGTGGCCCACTCTGACTATGCACGGGTCTAGCGAAGAAAATGAAACCAAGTCTTCCCTTTATATTGCGACTATGTAGGGAAATGAAATGACAACTGAATGACGTGAATCTATCAATTATGTCAATACCTTTGAAAATATCTCTATTGTTTTCCAATAAGGGTATTTTACCCAAATTTGTTAGTTTTCCGTACAAATTTTAATTCCCTTTCAAACCAACCTTATCCTGACAATTACAAACAAAATAAAATATAAATTAGGCAGACAAGTGATGAGCAGACCAAAAAGAGCTTACATATAAATAATAGCTTTAACTGACTAGTCTTGCTTGATGTTAAAAGACAATGAGTAACCATGTAAAACAATCTCGAAATGCTCGAAGGTATTCTATATCTATATTCTATCTAACTAGGCGGGCATTAGAAGAGCCCTTGCCACTATGCTGGTTCATCAATTCATCACCGAAAACTTCGTATTTTGTTGATTCTCACAAAAATAATACATTATAACCAATGAAGGAAGAGACAATATTATTATTCATGTATCTTATTTGTTTTCTAACAACGACCACTGTCCTTATCTCATTCAGCATATGACATTTATGTTCTTATATCGCGACAATACAATAAATATGATACTATGAATAAAACTACGTCCATAGTGATGAAAATAACGCTGGAAATTATACGCTTCATCGTTCATATTATAATAAAATATTTATAAAGAGTAAAATGATACAAATCAAAATAAAAACATGTAAAAAAATTGCATATACTAATACTACTTATATGATGGTAGGTATTTTTTTAAGCTCACCTAGGTAACTAAAACCCTCGAATTCAAAATCTGTCGCTAAGCACATAAGAAGATGTTCCGGCACAACGGTTTAGATCCATTGCTTTTAGGTTGAACATGTTTACCATCTTGCACCAGGTGAGATTATGGTCATACTCCGAAACCCATAACGTATATTAAAAAAACTGAAATGATGTAGTCAGTCAAGCATCTCTCTATCATCATTCGAGAATCCAAAAATCAATTCTCAGCGAGGACCAGCTTTCTAGATATATATTTACTGTTGATGTCTGCTACACAGTTTGTAGAGCCACGCTGATGCTATTACTTGTTTCAGCATGAATGAGTCGGCTCGTCCGGGGTAGTACCACCCTCTCACGTAAAACCGACGTAAACTAACATTGCTTGCATTGTTGCGTTTCGTTTGGTCAGTGAGAGCGCCGCGCTGAAAGGCCATCTCCTCCCACTTCTCTCCCCTACTTCCCCTTCCCTTTTCCCCCCATACACAAGCTGGCAAAGCACTTGCGACTCCGCTGGTTTTACAACTGTCTATGTACGGTGGTGATCACTTAACATGAGGTGACCCACCGATTAGTTTGCATTCATAAAAAAAACACATTCAATCAGGAACTACATGAAATTACTCACTATGATACTATAAGTGTCTGTGAATCTAAAAGTATTTCTAAGTTGTAACTTAAGATTTTAAAATTAATTATTCATGAACATTGTCGCTTTAACAAAGTACTCCATAAACAAAGAACTCTAAAGTTATAATCAAAGGTAAATTATTTTTTTATTCAAATTGTATCATTCCGCTATCGCCTATGCGTATACTTACAGGCCTGTAAGGTAGATGGGACTCGCATTGCCAATCGTATCACTGGCATGCCAACTACAGTGACACTAACAAACATAGATCACTTCACAAGATACTGAAAGCATTGTTTACTTATCTTTAGTATTTGTAACAGCGGTTTTTCAATGGGTATTCAAAATATTATACGTAATATAGTTAAACAGTCTATTTCATTATGTATAATTGTTTAATTTCTATAATGTAACATGTCCAAACCGTTATTCTGTGTTTAAACTATTAAGACATTTTTGTTTTATTTATTTATGGTGGTAAGCAACATACCTAACATTGAAAATCCCGCACTAAGTATCCGAAGGTGTGTTCCGAAATCTATATTTGAGAGCCTACTTTCTCTAGATTTTATATGCTATCATCTTCGTCTAAATAGTCACCAAAAATAAGGAGAGTTTTTAGTCAAACAAATTAACCTATAGATAATAAAAAATAAGACAATAATCGTCCAACAACTTTCATAACAATAACAAAAGACATTTTGCTTTTGGAGACAATTGCAACAATATCATTGATCATCAAAGAATGCGCACGTAACATGAAAAAACGAGGGCAGTTTTTAACCCAACAAACTAACCTATAGATAATAAAAAATAAGACATCAATGGTACAACAACTTTCATAACAATAACAAAAGATATTTTGTTTTTGGAGACAATTGCAACAATATCATTGATCATCAAAGAATGCGCACGTAACATGATAAAAAGAGGGGAGTTTTTAGTCAAACAAATTAACCTATAAATAATTAAAAATAAGACATCAATGGTACAACAACTTTCATAACAATAACAAAAGATATTTTGTTTTTGCAGACAATTGCAACAATATCATTGATAATCAAAGAATGCGCACGTAACATGATAAAAAGAGGGGAGTTTTTAGTCAAACAAATTAACCTATAAATAATTAAAAATAACACATCAATGGTACAACAACTTTCATAACAATAACAAAAGATATTTTGCTTTTGGAGACAATTGCAACAATATCATTGATCATCAAAGAATGCGCACGAAATAAGAAGATACTGTTACAAATACCTTACAAATAACAAACACTGTGTAACATTAAAACGTTATTTTCCTTAAATTTAAGGAATTTAAGACATATTCAAATGTTCGTTCACCGTCACATTTAATTCTACCACAAAGCAACAATAATTGCGCTATTGTGTTAAATTTGGAAGACTGTAGTTGACCATATAAGGCTTTCAGGGATAAGATCCCTTTACGTTTGGTTCCAAAACTGCGGCCTCGTTGAGGTTGATTATATATAACTATAGGAACATATGTCTTGCTACGTCATAACATTCTCGTATATACAAAAGGTAATCGAAATTAAATGAAATCTATATAAATAAAGATCAATTATCGAATGTACTAACTGTAAGCGAATAACATCAGAATGGCTGCATCTATTTGACTAATTATTTTCTGTTGCTCTTGTAAATATAAAAATCTTATATAAAAAGAAAAATTTGGTAAAAAAAACTTCATATAAAAAAGTGAGTGGCTGAGACAGAAGACAATATCTTCAAAAATATTGAAAGATTGCTGTTCAAATGTAAATATCCATTTTGTTCGTTAGTAGATCCATGAGAAGGCGAGATGAATATCTAGTAAGTACATTATAATGATTGAATATACTGTAGGAAAAAAATTATTAAACTTCACTTAACCCCCAGAAGTATCGCAATTTTTTAAGCGTAAGTCGAAACTTTAATCCAAATGAAAATACTTTAATAGCTAATACATGATTACTAAAACTAAATGCTTTATTTAAATTATACGTATTTCATATACCAATCATTACTTTTTTCAGCTTAACGAAAGTCTTCTGTAGTGGTAGAGCCAAGCTGAAGCTATTATTGTTTTCAGCACGAATGGGTCGGCTCGTCCGGGGAAGCACCACCCTCTCACAGAAAACCGACGTGAAGTAACAGTGCTCGCATTGTTGCGTTTCGTTCGGTCAGTGAGAGAGCCGGAGATCTACGTACCCTCCCTCCCTCTTCCCCCTTCCCTTCCTGTCCCTCCCACCCTCCTCCGAAACACAGGCTGGCAACGCACTTGTGACTCCCCTGGTTGTTGCAAGTGTCTATGGACGGTGGTGATCACCTAACATCAGGTGACCCATCTGTTCGTTTGCCTCCTATGATATAAAAAAAAATCTTTAGTACTATAATGTCGATGTATTTTATTCTTCGATACCGATCACTTGTTAAACCTAGCGTGGGAATAATAGAACATCATTACAGAAGACTCGGGAAAAATGTTTTCCGAGGATATTGCTGGGCGACCTAAATTCCTGAACAACGCTAAAAGCACACAATATTCTTATATAAAATATTGTATTACTATTGTAAATGTAATGTAAGTGTACGAAGCTGTTGAAATATGCTATAGTACTGATGTGAAATAAAAGATTATCAATTTGTACAACATTCTTGTTTTAGTTAAGTCACTAATAATTTTCATACATTTAGAAAGCTGTCACAGCTTATATATTAATAACTAACCAATATAAAAACTCTTACAGGAATTGGCGTTAATTTTTTTTTCTACATTTTAGGTAATATTAATTAATATAATATTCATGATTACGTGATAAACACGAGGTTTAATAAAACAAACCTCTGATAGTAATAAATTAATTTCTATAAAATTCTCTATTTTCGTTGCTTTTAAAGCATAAAGCAAACAGTTTACTTGAAACATTTTATAATTCTATAGCCTATTTTTAAAAGGGTCAGTATCAAAAGTGAATAGCTATAAAATAAAATACATGTTGAATTTGTAGTATGGGGCATTTCACGTGAAGCGGATAAATTTGTTCAATTCGAAAAACTATTTCTAAAAAATCTGAATTTCAGATGTGACTCCTCTTTAGAAGCCCATAGCTTAATAAACGTGATAGAAAAAAAATATGCATTCACATTCATACTTACTAGAAGTCCAATTAGGCTGAATAGGAACGAATTTCAGAAACTCACCTTTTTTTCGTTGTCCGCTTAACTTAAAATGCCCCGTATGTCAAAACTATTTTGGTCTAGATTAGTAAATGCTTATAAATAAGTTATACCCTCGTAAAATTAAAAAAACTGTGTAGACTGCAGATTCTTTAATATTTAGACATTTTTATTTACCAGTTTGATCTCGCTCACCTTTTTTTCGCATTCTGACTACGCTATTGACCTAGCAAGGTCTTAACAGATTCACCGGACTACAGATTTCGTTCACCAATTAGGTATTTTTACATAATCCTTTATGGAGTACTGTCGCTACATTTATCAAAAATAAATAACATTATTTAATACGTTGGCAGTAAAATCCCACTTCTTACTAATACGTATTATATATAGTCCTGTTAGCACCATTCCACAAAATTACAAAAATCCACCAAATGTTAAAGCCACCCAATTATGGTACAACATAAATTGCAGGCTTAGCAAGGAGCTTAGTTGTTTTGAGGTGATTTAGTATATTTTTAAACCTCGGAAAATATATTTATTTATTATCTTTTAAATAAGAACGCACCTATTTATTTTACATATTATTATTATCATTACATAGTATAAAGCAAAATCCTTTGCTCCATCTGTTTGTCTGTCTGTTCGCTATAAACTCAAAAACTACTGAACGGATTTTCATGCGGATTTCAATAACAGATAGAGTGATTCATGAGGGTCGTTTAGATGTATAATTCATCATAGTTTTTTATCATCAAGACGGGACAACATCCACTGGGCCCGCTAGTGGGTATATATACACATGTGTTAGATATTAGTATCAATTTTTTGAAGGTAAACTAATTAATATTTAAATAACTGATTTACCATATAAGGTTATTAAGGTAACTAGGTTTTTAAACTTGGTCTTATTATACAACACGCTATTTTTTGTGTTTCAATAAGATCTTTTTATCCTCTCTGTACCTCATGCCGACATTCCATGTTTTTTTTTTGCTACAGCATCTGTGAATATCAGCCAAAAATAATTACGGACAAAAATTCGTTGGAAGTAAACATACTGTATTGAATTCCCTTTTATATAAACTGGCCCCTTTTTTTTTTATGCCATAAAGGCAGCAAACAGGCTGACGGCCCACCTGATGGTAAGTGGTTACCGTCGCCTATGAACAACTGCAACACCGAGGGCATCGCTGTTGTGTTGCTGACCTTGAAGAGCGCGTTTCAGTCCCTTCTTGAAGAGCCCCATATCATAGTCCTGAGGAAAAACCGTGCCGGGCAACCCATTCCACAACGTCAGCGTACGCATGAGGAAGGTTCGAGAGAACCTCACGGTAGTCGCGATTTTGCTGGCTTTTAAGATGTGTGGATGAGCAACCAACCAGTGGCGGGAGGTGCGAGTTTGAAAAGGTGAAGACGGCACCATATTAAATAGTTCCTCAGAGCACTCTCCATTATACATGCGGTAGAGCATACATAGACAGCCAATGTCTCTACGAAGTTCTAATGTCTCTAGTCCGCGTGTTAAATCGGTATCTTCAACAATACGAATAGCTCGCCTTTGGACGGAATCAAAAGGAGAAAGCTGGTAGGCAGGAGCACCAGCCCAGATGTGTGAGCAGTACTCCATATGAGGACGTACCTGCGCTTTGTAGAGCACAAGTCGTTGTCTTGATATGAAGTACTGCTTGGTCCGGTTGAGAATACCAAGTTTCTTAGATGCTAACTTGGCCTTCCTTTCCAAATGACTCCGGAATTGTACATCGCTAGATATGTTGACGCCAAGGATCCCGATAGTACTACAAATATTTAGGGAAGTGCTCTGGAACTTAGGTGCTATGACGAATGGGGTTTTTTTCGTGGAAAATGCACATACTTGCGTCTTAGAGGGATTGAATTGGACAAGATTCGCCTCTCCCCAATCAGAGGCGCTGTCCAGCGACCTTTCAACCTCGGACACAAGGTTGGTCCGATTTCGCTCCACAAGCATCTGAGAAATAGCAATGAATATTAGGAATATCCAATAGATCATTGATATGCAGAACGAAAAGTGTAGGAGATAGCACAGAGCCTTGTGGGACACCAGCATTAATTGCCAAAGCATCAGAGGTGTGGCCATCGACTACAACTCTTATGCTACGCCCGGACAAGAAGCTCAATACCCACGTGCAGAGATTCTCAGATATACCATAGGCCTTTAGTTTGGAGATGATAGCCTTATGCCAGACTCTGTCAAAGGCCTTTGCGATATCTAGACTAACTGCCAAAGCCTCCCCCTTACTTTCTATAGCTTCAGCCCATCTTTGTGTTAGGTAAACCAGAAGGTCACCAGCCGACCGGCCATGACGAAAGCCATATTGGCGGTCGCTGATCAGTTGATGCCCCTCAAGATACCGTAACAACTGTGTATTAATGACTCGCTCCATCACTTTAGAAAGAAGGGAGGTAATCGCTATAGGCCTGTAATTAGTAGGGTCCGTTCGATCCCCTTTTTTGGGTATAGGATGAATATTGGCTATCTTCCAAGAGCTCGGAACCTGACTGGATGTGTAGCAAATTCTGAACAAACGTACAAAAATAGGAGCCAACTCAGGAGCACACGTTTTTAGGACGATTGCTGGAATTCCATCTGGTCCACTCGACTTATTGACGTCAAGAGAAAGGAGAATGCGCCGTATAGCTGTTTGAGTGAATGTGATTTCGGACATTGAGTAATCACACCGTGTGATCTTAGGAGGCGATGCGTTCTCATCGTCTAAAATCGAGTTTGACGCAAAAAGGTTGCAAAAAAGATCTGCTTTTTCCTCTGCTGTGTAGGCCAGAGAATTATCAGGTTTTCGTAAAGGTGGAAAAGACGAATGACAAAAATTTCCATTGATAGCTTTGGCGAGAGACCAAAAAGCCCGACTGCCAGAGGGATATCTAGCAAGGCGTTCACCTATTCTACCAATGAATTTAAATTTTGCTGCAGCAATTGTCTTCTTCGCTTTTCGGGATACTGCGTCCAAGTAATTTACAAACTAAAATCAAGCTTTACTAACAAAGTAGCTACAGTGCTATCTCTTTATAAAAATACCTATATCTTTCTACCATAGAATCTATAGAGGCAAACGTACATATTCGTTTACATTATAACAGAGATGTAGTCTGAATTTATAGGTATTTAAGCCGATTTTAAACTGACTCTGCTAACATTTTGATTTCAAAAACATACATTCTATTTATCAATTGCCGTACTTCTATTTTCTACATTATATGGTCGCAAAGTTTTTATGTATGATTGCAATAATGCAGATTTGGGAAATCATTACTGTTACGCATAACGAATTGTCAAGCTAAGTGACGACATACGCAACAGCAAAAATTAACCAACGGGTTTTACATACGTTAAAGGAGTTTAGCGGACACTAATTTCAAATTATTGGAATGACACAGGTGTAGCAACGTTCTATCTACGCCTATATTGGTATAACTTTGACGTTAATTTTAGCGCAACAAGTAGTCGGAAGTTTCGTCAGGTAAGAATAAAAGTAGCATATGATTTTCACTATTGTAATATTATAAATGGAGATGTTAGTTTATTTGTAACGCTATTACGCCTTTATAACTTAACCAATTCTCATGATATAGACATATAGGTTACCCTTCATCTAGAAATGTTCCCAAGTAAAGGCAAGTTAATAATAATTTAAAAGGATCAACTAAAAAGGATAACTAAAAATATATTTGGGGTGTAAGGGGTGTCGAGTAACATCTTAAGACTTTAGACACCCAAGCCAACCTCACCTGCACGTGGTGCACCCTGCTGATCAACGAACGAGGCAATGGCGATAGCGGGGTGGTAGGGTTTATAGCCCGACTGGGTCGCAACCACCATGTACATGGCGAAAAAGCCCGTCATAGTGACTCGCTTTTGCGCGTCACGTTTCGGGATCGGCCTGTGCATATCCAGTACCGGGTGACTTTCGTCATTATGGCCGGCATGACAGCGGCGACCGACGATGGATAATCTGTCTCCGGTGGTCGCCACTGTTTTTGGATTGTACTATGCTTACCATCAGGCATAGTGCAGTCACTTTGTCGTGCTTCAATAAAAAAATAAAAAAATAAAAATAATAAAGTATTGTAAACAAGGTTCTATACTGTAAACATAATAAAGCTCTGAGATGTTTGTACGGATCGTCTTTCAGGCTTGCAATTTGTTTGACTGAGCCAGGTAATCTACAAGCTCGTGACGCGTTTCGTTTTTATTGTTTCGTCAATATTGTGTAGGTAGTCAAAACTCGGTATACTCAAGAGAGCTTTTTAAAAAGCACAAT
>JACEII010001033.1:2747-13722 GCA_014332785.1 Antheraea mylitta
CACAGAAAACCGAAGTGAAGTAACAGTGCTTGCATTGTTCTCCTCACCTACCTCTTCCCTTCCTAAAAACACAGGATGGCAACGCGCCTGCGACTCCCCTGGTGTTGCAGGTGTCTATGGACGGTGGTGATCATTTAACATCAGGTGAGCCACCTGTTCATTTGCCTCCTATGATATAGAAAAAAAAGGAACCAACGATTTTAACAAGTAATGCGTAATGTTTGTTTTCTTACCGTGAAAAAATGGAGCGCATGCATACGCGTGAGAGAAGAACGGATAACGTTGTTTACATAAAAAATTGGTTGCCTGTAAAGTCGGTATACGGGCGAAAGTTTTACGTGACAACGACTTTGAGTGGTAAAATAATTTTAATGTGAATATTCATTCGTATAGTAGTCTCTCTCGCTGTTAGGCGGGCTAACCATGCCCGAGTTGAAGGGACGCGTGCCTCTCACTCGCTCTCATTGTTAGCGCATAACGTGAGCGGAGCGTAACGCAGTTTCTTGAAGTGTCACCCGGCAAACCAATTTATAAGACGTTGTCACGTCAAAAAAAGTATGAAAATTATATTTTTGCTGTAATTTTTTTGGTTTATTTCTCTATACACATAATATACTGTATGGTATCAATTAATAAAATTATAAAGAGTTTATGGATAAGTCGAGATGTAATATTCACTTTAAAAGTAATCAAAAATGACATCAGTTCTTGGTAAAAACCATTCAATAGAAACGCAAATATGGTGTAATTGTAATTTTTATAATTTATTATCTACATTTACTTCATTCTATACCAATTGAAACCGTGAAAGTTGATTTCACGGATATCTTTGTTAATATGAAACGATTGTAACGGTAATAACTGAAAAATAACTGCTATTATTTCTTTAAGAGTCTATATTGAATATACTTATATGAACTACTAGCCTTAGCCCGCGACTTCGTTCGCGTAAAATAGATACTTTGTGTTAAAGCTAACACGCAGCGGAAGCTCTCAAGAGGAAAAAAAACGATTTATAAACATTCTTCATTGGTGCTTCACTCCTATTGGTATTCGCCTATAACCATTCTCCACAAATGAGCTATATAACACTGAAAAAATTTTTCAAATCGGTCCAGTACTTACTGAGAATACCTCTTACAACGTCACAAACTCACAAACTATACCTCTTTACAATATTAGTATAGATACATACGATAGGTATCTTAATGAGATGTTGTTCTTAATTTTTGTAATTATTTCTCACTATCTTTTTCCCGCGTTAATATGGATTTAATGTATGGATGAAAAATACAATATGTCCTTTTGTAACCCTAACAACGTTCATGCAAAATCACATGATATTCGGTTGAGTAGTCATGACGTAAAAGCGTAACCTAGTAGCTAACCTAGCTAACTATTCATATATGTATGAGTTGTTGAAACGTATATGTGTACCAAGCATATACGCCTCAACAACTCGTCCATATATTTATTATCAGAAAATTGAGAGTTTTTCAGTTCGATAAGGGGAAAAAAGTAAACCCTTCCACTTTCATGTGTAAGCCCTATTGACCCAGCAACGTCTTAACAGCTTCACCGAACTATTAAGGCGAGCGCTTAAGGCACTCAGCCGATTTTATTCTGGCAACCAGCTCAAGGGTGCACGGCACACCTCGGCTTGGCTGTTGCCTGTTGCATGCAAAATCGCGATTTATCTAGCTAACCTAGCTAAATATTCATATATGTATGAGTTGTTGAAACGTATATCTGTACCAAGCATATACGCCTCAACAACTCCTCCATATATTTATTATCAGAAAATTGAGAGTTTTTCAGTTCGATAAGGGAAAAAAGTAAACCCTTCCACTTTCATGTGTAAGCGTGTAGGCTTGCACGCATGTGGTGGCTATCGTGTAGTGTTGTAGCAGTGATGTATATTTGTGTGTCACCTCACCTTATCGCGCAAGCAACGCACTCAAGGGCTCCCTACCGAAGGATCGAACCTAGCCTTCAGCCGCTGCCGTGGGAGGCCTAATCGGGGAATCAATCCATATTAAAAAGTTAGAAACGGTCATTAACTTATTCAATGTACTAACGAACAATTATGAGAAATAACTATTGTGCAATATCTGATCGAATAATTTCCGGTGTTCAAACTTTCTTCTCAGGGAATAAATGTAGGTATTGTGTGAACACTTGAACTTGTTTTTTCCCGTGCAAGTTCGTATTACCGTTTGTTTCACGTAGGAACTTCTTGGAAGTATAGTACAATTGTTAATTAAAAAAAAAACAGTACAACGTGACTGTAAAAACACTGATAGTTTTTAACTTACATAACGATTTTTATACATCCCCCGTTTTTTTAAACAACATAGTACTATGTAAGTATTGTGTTAATTCCAAAATTAAACGAATTGTATCGACAACTTATGTGTTAAAATCAGTTAGCACGAAGAGACCAGGGCACACAATGCTCTGCGATAATTTCCGTACATGTCTATTCGATCTTTTGGGCTTGATGCAAAATGAGTCTACAATCAAATCGTTCGATAATTTTGTCAAGCATGTCGTTGCTTATCTCGAGACATTCAGCGGACTTTAATTACAACGACTCTCTTACCTGCATCTAAATCTATTTGAAATAACCACGACTTTCACTCTAACTCGTATATAGCTATATCAGGACTAACAAATCTTGGTGACTTAACATTACGCTCATGCAACACGTCAATGGAACGTGTACTGAATCGTATCAAATTGCGATCAGCCCTCTCTTCGTTTCTTTTACCAATTCCAAAAGATCCTTTTGCGAAAACAACAAAAAAAACAGTCAAGCTAAGTAATAGCAAGGAAACTAAGCACGTGCAATATACATATAGCAATATATATACAATTTTTACAATATTTTACGCGATCGGGTAATAATGATATTCTATCGTGTGCCACCACGGACCAGGTGTTAGTTTGCATCTGTGAAAGCTGTGCCTATTATTTACATATCAAAATTATTGTATTAATTATACCTAAACAATAATGTATCATCAAATTTTAATAAACACGAAAAAAAATATTTTCATAACATTTATTGCGAACCACCGTGACTTTCTACGCTTTTTAACCTAAAGACTTTGTGTATCTAATTGTGGACATGATCAAAGAGCTTATTTGCTTCACTAACGCGAGAGAGAGCCATGTAGAGTTGATCAGGAGAAAAATCAATTTACACTAAGATCTACTCCTATCGCAATAAGTCTTAAAATTGTCTAAAGATGATTCAACTTTTGACATTCCTATATATTGTGTTAAAGTAGACTGTCTTCTACTTTAAAGTAAGCTGTATTTTTAAGCAGATTTTGATGGAATAAAGCCTATATGTTTCCTGCGGTCAAGTCATCTATGAAAACCTTATGAAGACGTATCTAGTAGTTTTAGTGATCAGCGTCTTCTAGCAGACAGACAAAGATTACAAAAATATATTTATTTTCTGATGTCAGTACCCGTAATCAGTTTTTGGTAAATATTTTATGCACAGGCATAACGATTCTACAGTTCTGTAGTGGTATAGATCATATCGAATACTGTAACTGTGGTAAATTGAGTGGAATCGACAACAATAACAATCGATAATTTACAAACTATAACACATCGTATCCATACAGTGGTAACTGTCAAGCCGGCCTATAAACCTCGGCCTACAAAAACGCGACAATTTAAAAGAGCATTATTGAGACGGATTTACACGTTGACGATGATTTGTATCGTTTGAATACTCAATAAAACTTATTGAAAAACGCAAAATATGTTATAGTGACACCATTATGAATGTTACGCCTTATGTATTGCTTATTCCAATCCAGTTACACACATTTGTAAGAAATATAAAGATCTTTTATTAATCTTGAATAAAAAACACACCTGATCGTCACGAAGTTTTGCATTCACGTTTTCAGGGGTATGGACATAAGGTAATTCTCAACCCGAAGAAAGTACTATTTCCGCAGAATAGGTTAAACATTCATTAACGAGCGATGCTACGAGCAAAAAAATTAGTGTTTAATATAATCCCGAATGTATTCATCCCTATATTTCTGTTTTAAAGGAAAGTCAGTGCAGCGTCCGCTGTGACGTCGTTTTACACAAATGGCCAACCACTGCTACGTGCGTAAAATTTACATTCGTAGTTTTTTTTTTTATTAAATTTACTGATTTCACAACTATAGTGAGATCAAATATTTATAAAACCATTTTTCTTGGAAAATTATGTGGTACTGTGTTATTTTGATTTCCTAGTTACTACATAAGAAGCTGTGTTTAGTTTATAAACATTTTTTTACTTAGAATGGACTAATCATATGTCATTGTCAACGTGTCGAGTGTTTTAGAGCACTTTGTTCCATTTTTTACAACTGCACAAAATCGCCGAGCGTCCTGAACACTCCTAGCCTCTTTGGTCTACAGAAAAAGAAAGAAAGATATATTATTGATTATGTGAACATATGAACATGACAAGTATATTAACACATCACCAAAAAAAGGAATGTGATTTTACATAGCCCGCGGAATTTGAAAAGTCGATTTACTTTTTGCACACACCTCGTATAAAATTTCTAAACCGTTTGCAGGTCATTGACCTCAAAAGTAAAGTTTACAAGCTAGAGTTAAAACTACTGGGGAATGTTTTTTCTTGATAAACATAATAACAGTGCCGAGCCAATTAGATTCCGTACGTGCCTGAGACGGGATTGGCGTTTTGCAACGAGTGTAACAGTTGCCCTACTGCCCACAACTGCTTGCGGTTTAACGGTTTGTTATTGTTTTTTAGTTTATTTTTCAAGAAACAAATCTCGTTTGGGAAAGTTGTGTTTGATAAACTAATACTCATTATTTTTATTACCCAATTGACGTCGGCAAAGCATTGGCCACCGTCAAACCTTTAGTTTCCACGAAGAGAACTATTCACACTGAATCCAACACTATTTATATATTTCAATATCTGAGTTATTCCGAGTATTTGTAACGTGGTTAAAATACGTTTTTGTAGTTTTGTTTTTGTATCATTTCTAAAATTGTCAGGAAGATTTTGAACTTTGGAGTCCAATTCATACGTACACATTTATACCTGTCATATAAATTATCACTAAAGATACAATCTATACATATGCATAAAATTTAAGTGTCCATTTGTAATGACGAACAACTTTTAACTAAATGGATATGAAAGTAAACCGTATTTATGACAAAAAAAAAACAAGTTTTAACCGTCTGTCTGTCTATCTGTGTATTTCGCTTAACGCCCGAAATGTTTGGACGGGTTATGACGGGAATTTCACTAGCAGATAGCTGATGCTATAAGAAGTAGCTTAAGATGCGTTTATTTTAGAAAAAAAAGGGTATCCTCGTAAATGTAGGTGGGAGAGCCACACTGAAGCTACTATTGGTTTTAGAATGAATGGTTTGGCTCGCCCAGGGTAGTACCATCCTCTCACAGAAAACTGACGTGAAGTAACAGTACTTGCATTGTTGCGTTTCGTTCGGTCATTAAAAGTGCCGGAAATCCTACCCCTTCTCCCTCCTCCTCCCTAACCCCTCCCCAAAACACAGGCTAGCAATATATATACGACTCCCCTGACTTGTGTTACTATGGGATCGCCCACCCCTCCTACGCGTGCGAGGGAGAGGGCGTAATGATCGCGTTGCGAGAAACTCTCTTTCTCGCTCGGGATCGCGCATGCGCACTCAACCTGCGCGAGGCGTGCCGCATCTTCGCCGCCACCGTGTGTTAGAGCGAGATGCCTACATGCGGAACCCCAAAAGGCCCTTCTAAGCCACCGCCCAATGGACTCCGCTGATGCCCGTATGACAACCACTAGCGCCCCTACCGGACGAGGAACGCAACATGACCGAACATCCTCCTGCGGATCCCCAAAAAGTCGCTCTCTGATCCAATCAGAGGGCGACTTTACGACTCCACAACAGACAAGGACAACTGCAGCTAGTATTGGACGAAGGAACCCTAGCCCCCCGCGGCGTTCTCCCCCGCGAGACCCGCGAATGCGGCCGATGCCCGAACGAGATTCGGAAAATTACACACGGGACGATTACGAATTAGATCTCAACGCACTCGCAGACCTCATCGGCTCTGGCAAAGTGTCTGAAAAGATGCCTCCTGGATGAAATTATGTCTACGCATCGGTGAGGCCGAAACCGAAAAAAAGAAGCTTACGGAACGCGATCTGTCTGCATTGACGAGAGCTGCAGACGGGATCTTCGAGCCTCCTATAATACCAGACAGCCAGAAGAAAAGGATTCCGGTTAGCCCGCTCGGAAGAGCAGTAAGAAGGAAACTCGAATCCCCTCTCAGTGAGGAAGAGAGAAGGACGAAGCGTCGTGCGAATCCGACGGGTAGCACTGCGACCGCCGTCGCTGTCACGGATGAGGCACGACCGTCGACATCGAGAGCGATCGCACCGCTCCCACAATCCCTCGAGCAGAGGGTGACAATGAAAAGGGCTACTCCCACGCAACCTACTGCCACGCAACCGGCTAGTGCGCCTAGTGATAAAGGAGTACCTCACAAACCGGCACGAATCTCCTTGATCGAGAGATCAACGCCTCAGGCATCCTGCGCCGCAAAAACAACACCGACGCCTACACCCAAGCCGGTTATTACGCCACCGAAGCCCACAGAAGCGACGCCCGCTCAAACCGACACAACTGTCATATTGTATGCGGGCACTCTCGCTACACCAAAGCCTACACCAAAGGCTGTACAAGCCCCGGAGGAGCGAAAAAAAAACAACCGAACCGGTTAAAACCGCACCGCGCATCCGATACCCGCCTTTGGTAGTGGAAAAACTACCTAATTGGACACACCATTTCCGGGTACTAGCCGAGAAGCTAGGACGTGACCCCAATGCGCGCCCGTTCGGGGAGGGGGTGAAATTCACACCCTCCGACCCGAACGAATATAGGATAATTCAATCCTATCTTTCGGATTTCGAGAAGGAGGAGGAATTAAGCTGGTTTTCCTACTCCTTACCAGCCGAGAAAAGCCTCAAGGTCGCAATCCGCGGACTTGCGGCAAACACGAAGCCTGAGGAAATCATTGAGGACCTCACAAACAAACGCGCAGAGATTTTCGCAGATTTCCTAGAAAATCAGTTCACTCCGAATCCGATACGGAATACACAACACGAAATTATGGTGGCCGAGGTAGTGAGAGAGAAGCTGGACGCGCAAATCGACCCGCAAGACGATCCGACATTCGTCTCGCCGTCCCAGGTGCGACGCGTTATCCTGACGCTGAAGCTGAAGAAAACTCCGGGCGCGGACCGTATCACAAACACAGTGCTGCGCCATCTGCCGTTCAAAACCGTCGCAGCAATGGCGCGCCTGTTCAACGGGATACTACGCTCGGGGCATTTCCCCGACAGATAAAAACTCGGACGGGTTATCATGATACCCAAGCCGGGGAAGGATACCCGGAAAGCAGACAGCTACAGGCCCATAACGCTCTTGAGCACCTTATCAAAGGTGTTCGAGAAGCTGTTACTACAATTCCTGACACCCATCTACCACCTAGGGGTGAACAATTCGGGTTTCGTAGTCAGCACTCTACGACGCTTCAACTCTGCAGAGTTATACATAAAATATCGGCTAGTACTAATAACAGTCAGTACTTCGCAGCAGTCTATCTAGACATGGAAAAGGCGTTTGAGAGAGTATGGCACGAGGGCATGCTCTACAAGCTGTTGACCTCTTCCGCGCCTTTGAGACTGGTGCGCATTATCGCCTCCTTCCTGAGAAACCGCCGAGTGGTAGTGGCGGTTGAGGGGGTACCCTCTACGGAACGCCGGGTACGCGCTGGGGTGCCCCAAGGCAGTTGCCTTTCGCCTGTGTTGTATGCTCGATATACCGACGACATTCCCCGGGTTGGCCGGGCAGAGCTTGCGTTGTACGCAGATGATGCGGCATATTTTGCGGTCTCCGCGAACAAAAAATGCGCCGAAGACTACCTGCGTCCGACTCTCGTGGCTCTGCCCGACTGGCTAGATCGGTGGAGAGTGTCGGTCAATGGTGACAAAACACAGGCGTTCATCACGGTTGCATTCCTGTATCCGCCGCCACTACTCCTACAGGGGAAAAGCGTGCCATGGTTTAGGCAGGCCAAGTACCTAGGAGTACAAATAGATTGCCTCTTGAGGTTCAAGAACCACACCGACACTATTATCGGTCGAGTTCGAGCGACACGGGCTAAATTAAAGCCCGTGCTATCATCTTCGCTCCCTCTACGAACGAAGCTCGGGGTCTATAAAACTTACATTAGATCCCGCCTAACATACGCGGCACCGGCCTGGTACGCATACCTGTCGGAATACCAGAAGGAGAGGCTCAGGGCACAAGAGCGTCTATGTCTCAGGACTATAACAGGAGCTCCCCGATTCGTGCGCAACGCAACCATTGCGCGCGACTTAAAATGGGAGGGACTAGACGACTTCATCACAAGGACAGCCACAGCTAAGTTCAGGCGGGCAGATGCGTCGAGCTTCCCTTACATCAAGGGAATTGCACCGCTACTCGCGAGACCGCCTGACAAGAGCTACAAACCGTCCCCAAGAAACCTGGTTATCTCAGATAACCAAGAAAACTGAAAACCTAGATAACACAGAAGCCAACCGCTCAAGAACTGAGCGAGAAAAACCCAAATGACAGGTGTATATTTATACACAGCGAGTGAGATCACTGCAAGAGGCACAGCCTCGGCACAGTACCCTCGCCCGCCCACACCAGGGTAGGCAGAGAAGGCCCCGCGGCGGTGTTTCTATGGACTCTCTATGGACGGCGGTGTTTATTTAACCTCAGGTGACCCGCCTGTTCGTTTGCCAGCTATGATATAAAAAAAATGTAATAGACTAGCGGTGTCCAGAACCAGGCGCGCTTTTACACTGAACAAACTTTTTTTTGCTAAGTTCCACGGTCTCGTAGCCGGATGTAACAGTTAGTGTAAAATAAAATAACTCAAAATTTTGGTAAAATACTGCTCTTATTCTTTATTGAAAACCGCCCGCGATCTCGTTCGTATTAACTACAAAATAAAGCTGAATAACATAGGCATATCACTCCGGAGGAGTTTAGTTTTCTCAATCGTAATAGTAGTTGAAAAGATTACCTCCTAACAAACAAAAATGAGAAAATACTATAGGGTAATTTCACAGGAAATTTACAGTAAATTTTTTTTTTCGTATTTTCCGATCAAAAATAATCGACGCGTATTTTTTTAAGCTATTGCATAGCTTCTATTGCGGGCCTTGAGCGTGGAGACCGAATCCAAAAATTCCGTAACGAAAAAACCTAACACCCCTCACTCTGCCTACCATGTAGCTCGGCCGAGCGTTCGCTTAACGTATATATGGTACGACTGTACAAAGATCGCACGGATTGAGACGAGCTGCTCCGAAATCGGACGAATACGTAATCAGCTGTTTGTGAGAAAGTATACTGGTGTATAGGTATGTATCATATATGTACAACAGTGAATATCTGTACTCGTATAATTTGTGTACAAAGTGTTTTCTTGAATAACCTATATGTATTGTAAGATAATAAAAATATTTTGAACAATATTAACTTCTCATTTATTTAATAAAAGAAAAAAAAAATTGTTTTCTTATCGGTCACCACGCTGAAAAAGTGTAACTTCAATCAATATCAAAGAAAAAAAACAAAGGAAAAAAAATACTGCATAAATAAAATATATAAATAGTTATAATTGCATAAGTTAATAAAAAAAATTATGCAATAGCTTTACCGCGACAGTCCCCGAGTGCCACACGTATTTTTTTTGCAATGTGATACTTGAAAATTTCGTGATATGATTTTTTTAAATTACCGTACTTTGTAAAAACACTTTTCTTTTAAAGACTAACTGTAATAAAAGTTTCGGACATGAAATGTTCCTTTTGCACTTTAATTGTGCGTAAGCGTACAAGCTTATTAAAACTATAGCACATAGTCCGCTTTTTTTAAACAAATATACTGCATTGTTATAATGAAATTCATTTTTTTTAAATATTAACTAATTAACTCTACTAACTGATACAAGCTTACGACTTACTTTTTGCTTAGGACATAAAAATAAATCGTTTGCGCCCGGTAACCTTTTAATCAATGCTATATTTGGGCTAAAATATACCTTATGAAAGTTACTATAATTTAAAGTGAAAAAAATCCTAGCTCCTTGATTATATCGACATTGTATTCAGTATCAGGGAAACAGAAAAAGGCCATTATACAAAATTCTATAGTTAGAAGTACAAATATCGAGATAAAATAAAAAGACGGCGGTGTTCGTTTAAAATGATTAATTTACTAAGTTACATGTTATAACGATTCCAATGATAATTACAGTTTTTATTAACAATCATAAACTGGACGGCCTTTCGGAACGTCGCGTCGACGGTCGAGAGCAAACAGGCACGTATATCTTTGTAAGTGTGCTTGCAACTAGCGCAAGGACGTTAATAAGAGCTACAAACTCTAATGTAACGGTATATGGAAAAACTTCAGTCAAGTCTATCGTAATCGATCACAAAAATAAGGATTGCTTTTAAGATTTAAGTACGCAAGGTATAGGGACCTAACACTTTTACAAGCGCAATCAATCACTGTCAATACGCAGTCGATAAAATCTATACCAACAGGTTGAAATGATCATCTTTCAGTCTCAATCAATCGTGTCTTAAACAAAAGCGATGTTTGATGCATCACATGCGTTTAAGGACCAGACGAATCTATACATAACGTTATTAGTGTGATGTTCACAATACATGAGCAGAGCACACGTTACAACACATACGCTAAACAGTCAAGCCTTGCTCTTGACACGCGGTCACTCGCCACGCATATTAATAGATCCAAGTGATTCACTTCACTTATAGTTCAACGAATTATGGAGTCGAACGCGAGATATGATTCGGACCGATCGTTTTTTGTT
>JACEII010001034.1:0-11298 GCA_014332785.1 Antheraea mylitta
GCTGGCACATCTCCAACCAGCATTGGTCAATCGCTCGTCTCCGCTGCACTTGCACGACATCGCTCGACCTCATACTGCACAGCATACGGTCTCCAAGTTGCAAGAACTGGGGTTGGAATTTCTCTGCCATCCGCCCTACTCACCAAACCTTGCGCCTACAGACTACTAATTTTTCCAGAATTTGGATAACTCCTTGGCGGGAAAAAAATGCAATACCCGAGAGGCAGTACAAAATGCCTTTGAAGAATTTGTTGCCTCCCGTCCAGCTGATTTCTTTATGAAGGGCATCAATAAACTGCCACTGCGTTGGCAAAGATGCATTGATTGCATGGGTGATTACTTCGATTAATACAAATAAAAATACATGAAAAAGATTCGTTTAAATTTTTTCATACAAAACGGAAATTTCATAGGTAAAGAGTCAAAGACCTAATATTATAAATATGATTATGAATTTGTTTTATTCAGAATTACAGTGCAGCATCTTCGTTACAAAATTTTACTCCATACTAAATATTTCTTCTTCTTATCCCGTGCGAAGTATATTTTCCTCTAAAGTATACAGTATACTCACATATAGAACGACAATGTAAGTGTATTCTCAAACCTATCAATATTATGAGACAAAACGTGCACTGAGAAAAGGGATGGTTGAAAATTCATCCACCTTTTATGAGAACATTTTGCGGTACAGAAACAACTCCGCTACGGTATTTAGTTTTCTATTTGTTCTAAAACGTGTTTCGGCAAGTATCGACTTTCAAACAATCGAATAGTTTCGACAAATTTTCACGTCAACTATACGCACGGGGATTCCAAATGTTATTCACCCTGTGATGAGTCTCAAACTATTTTTAACTTTATCCGTATCTATTTAGGTTTGAATTCCTCTGGCCATTATTTTGTTAGGAAAATTTCGTCTGTTTTGAGGCTGTAACACCGCGTCGTTCCGATCCAATATCGTTCAAATTCAATAGCGATAACGTCGCAATATTCAGCAAACTAAATGTTTCCCAGAAAGAATTTTTTTTACCAAATATTCTATACACGACACGTCTTATCTCAATTTACAGAAAGCTAAAGTATCAAACACAATACGAAGCCTTTCTTATCTATAACGTGCTATACAGTCCATGGACCACAATAAAGAAGTCGAGGCATTCATAAAGACGGCCGATAAAAGTGAAAAATAAAAACAATGAAATAACTCTGTTCTCTTTTGAATTTTTAAATTAATTATAGTGTATTACATTTTAGTTTTTTTATATTGAAATTATTAACATTAGTGTGGTTTTCATATCTATTGGGACTCGGAACAATAATTTTATAAAGTCTATTAATCTATCAAATGTATGATGAGTTGAAAAATATCAATATTACATATAGTCCGACGAAAACCGCGCAAGCGCAATACGTCCGGTCATGCTTACATAGCATGTCATAACGCGAAATTATAAATTTATCTCTTTCCAAAAATACCACTCGACGCGGTTAAAGAATTTTCAACTTCAAAAATCAAAAAGAAATATTGTTAAAAAATAAATAACATTTTATATCTGATTAATTAATCTATAACAAATATGACACTCTCGCTCGTTTCGTGCGCCGTTTTAAACGCGCCCTCGTACGAGTACGTAATAACTAGTTAAATCTTTGAAAAGCACCATAGATTAAGTATTAGAAACAAAGAAGACATTAATTATAGATACACTTTGTTATAACAAATAATTGTTGCCACATTTGTATGCTAGAGTCGCGACGACACGACGGCGGCACGTCCAAGATTCCGGTTGGCCTTGTGTTATTTAATTTAGCGCATCGGTCACCTATTCATCTCTAGATTACAAAAAGTTATTGTTTTTTATTACTGCTTATTAATTAAATATAGACTATATAACACGGCAAAATAATTTCAAGTTCTGGTTTTAAATAACAGGATGGTTGTATAGATAGTACTAGCTGATTCCCGCGACTTCATCTGCGTTGTTTATTATCTTGTTTTGTTATATCTCAAAGGGATTAAGGAAGTGTTTTCGAAGAAAGCTCCCAGGCGGTTTGACTTTGCCGACACTTGAAACATTTATCGTTATATTGTAACCAAATTACAAAAAAATCTTGACATATTGTATACCTAAACCTTCTTCGTGAATCATTCTATCTGATAATGACAACCGCATGATCTTTCGCTCTGTAGTTTTTGAGTTTATCGCGAACAGACAGACAACCAGACGTGGCGGAGGACTTTATAATACGCAGTGATTACCATAAAGAATATATTGTTACACTTATTTTTGTTATTTTATATTTGGCAACCAATCTTCTAGTGAATTATTACTGCTATTGTCGAATAGGTAATGATATTACAAGTTTCTTATGATTATTTCGTCTTGTTAGAACTTTGTAGGGCGTTTTCGTGGTAAGTTAGAATCTATTTAAGAAGTTATTTCCCATAAATTTCACTTGTACACAATAACCAAACTATATTACGTAAAACAGCACCAATATTACTAAATATGGAGTTAAATAACACAAAGCTATTAATAAAATATAAAATCCACTACATGACATTCCAAGATCCTGCCAAAAACTTCCCTGAAATGATTATTATAAACTATAAATTAGAATGACACAATTTCGTTTCAAGTAGGTGCTTATGGATTATAAACCACTGTTTATATGCACAAATGAACACTCGTCGTATATTCAGAGTTCTTGGAATATTAAATCATTAACATTCCCTCATTAAATTTAAGCATCGAAATTGTGGAAATTAAAATGTAGAATTTTAAATTAATTCGGAGAGAATCCAATACATACATTATTATACAATATTTCGTGGTATTTTCTTAGTACGAGTGTATCCACAAGGAAAAGTCATATTGAAATACATAAAATACAAGTATTTAAAACTTACTTTTTTAGTAATATTACTAGCGATCCGGACGGACGTTGTCCCGCCCTGATAATAAAAAACAGGGTATGTCGTAAAGACACACGATAGAAGTGAACCTTTTGTATCAGAGAAAAATATTTTTATTAAAAAATAATAATAAAACTCAACCTTATATCGTCACCGTCCAAGTATGAACCGCGTCTGACGTTGCTTAACTTCGGTGATAAGACGAAAACCTGTGTTTTCAACACTCTACCCGACACAGTACTTAACCCCTATTTTTCGTCACACAAAAAGGTTACGGATCATAATTTGAAAGCCCTACCATAAGAGGATTCACGTCAATAATAAAAAACGAAACCATAAGGATGTTATAAACTTGACATGTGTGTGTTGCTTATAGCTGTCTAAATGTCTTAAGGTCAAATACGTTTATGTGGACGAGTGTAATTTAGACTTTAATGGCAAAGATCAAGGTTTCACTTTTACTCGCGTCTTAGCAACAGGGTTTTATGAATTTTATGTTAATTATCTACACACGGTCTATGATATTACATAATATAAATTTTATTAAAAATAACTGGTGTTTCCACGGATAATATTATAATTATCTTTATGTACTTTTTAAATATTTATAGTGAATTTCCTGGAGTCAGTTACATAGGTAATTCCGAGAGGTAAGGATTAGTCAACTCTCAACCACACCGAGTGAATAAAAAAATTGTGGTTTCAATCAAGACGCAAGTGAAGCCTTATTTCGGATCATGAGAATTTAAATGAAAATTTTTCGAATTATGTCTACTTTGTATTAATCGCATAGTTAATTTGAAATATTTTGTAGTGTATGTGTATAATAAAGATTAAATAAATAAATAAATCTTAAAAAACATAAAACTTAATAATTACAATGAAAATGGGAAATCAATAGTACAGATATGTATAACAATAGTAAAGATCTATACATTTTTATTTCAAACTGCGTGTTAGAGTACCGAATACATAATAAACACAATCATCAACACAATACATCAAGCGACTACCGAGAGACAAACTATCGATTATCATTCGCATCTTTCATGCCGGCCTGCATAAATGTCTCTACACGTTATGCTTCATTGGACCCCTTTTTATATACAGAAGAGAACAATCTGGCCGGGAGATTCTTCAACAGTTTCACGGTACGACAAAGATAAGATGATATATTTTTTTAATGTTCTCAATAAAAAAATTTAAAGAATTAATAAAAATCTTTTGAAATATGTCTCATACATCTAAACATAAGAAAAACAAACAATATCTTGAAGTATATGGTATGAATACAGATTTTTAAGGTTCTGTGTTTAATGCTCCGATTGAAAGATGTCATTCTTGTTTAGTATTTATATATAAGTATGTAACAAAGAATCTCGTCTCACAGTAATGTCTAATCAACGGTCAACGCACGGTGAAAACACGTCATGCAAACTTGAACACATATCGCATCAGCGCGCGTTGTGAACTTCATTTTGCAACGTTATATTGATGTTACTGAACATGATTATTATGCAATTTCATTTTACATTCACATAGTTGTGGCACTGAGCTGTAGTGTACATCACTATTTTTGTTTTTTTTTTTGCCTTTTTTTTGACCTTTGGAAGTTAAAAATAGTAGACAATTGTAACAAAGTTGGGGAAACAGCTTCCAGTGATCGTTTATATCGTAGGTAGATAATATTAGAAGTACATTACAATTAATTAGATTAAATATAAATTTAATGAACAGTGATAAAGCACACAGGAATAAAAAAAAAATTGCAAAAAAATGAATCTACATCATGTTGAAGAAAAAGAATTGGGAATTCGTCACTACTCTCTAGTTACTTATTTCTTAAATTTTGTTCAAGACAGAACTAACTTCTGCATTATATTTAATAACACATGATTTAGTTTGTCGTTTAGGGGGTCCGTAGCAACTCAGGGGGACCGGCGCTGAGTAAAACCAAGCTAATTCGCTCATTTGAATTGATTATTCAAATTATTACAAAATATATCAGTATAATATCAGTGGTGTCAACTATGAATGACAAACTAAATCATGTGTGATTAAATGTAGTGCAGAAGTTCATTTTGTTTCGACCATTTTTTTTTAAGATGGCAACCATTGTGCTCTCATTAAAAAAAAAAAAAAACAATAATTTGCTGATTTTTCACGACACTTGGCAAATAATTTTCGGGGAATCATTTAAAAAAAAATTAGATTTGGTTATCACTTTATTTTTTCTTAACAAATAATATCTTATCTAGATCCTATTTCATAGTTCTTTTGGGAATGAATTTTCTTTTAGTAATTAATAGCGGTAGTTTGGTAATATTAACTAGAGAATGTTCTTGACATTTTAAATTCTTTCCCGCAGACAACTTAACGGACTTAGTTTATCTAATTTTACTTTAATACAATTTATTTATCACAATAACATATAAGATATACTTTATAAAGATTTGGTATGAATTATCCAAAATATAACAATAAATATCGTTTCTTTGAAGAAGTCTTCTTATCTAAGGGATATTCATACGTACACTGTATAACCATTTTTAAGGAAAACATCTATAAAAGTCGTTGTGGTCTAGTGGTTTCATCGGTGGAATAGCAATCCGATGTCCGCAGGTTCAAACCCCGGCATGTATCAATGATTTTTTCGGAATTTGCGTACATTTACTAATTTAAATTGGTAACACAATCGGCTGACGGTGAAGAACAACATCGTGAAGAAACCTGAACCAAATAGTCTTGCAGTACTACTGTATGTGGAAAATATAAAGCTGTGAAATTCTTAGATTTGAAATCGCCAATACGTCGTGGACTGGCGTGATGATTTCGGCCATACCCTTCTTTTGGGAAGAGGCCTATAGCCCTGCAGTGGGTCTTTATAATCTAGATAGATATAAATGCAGACGAAATGTCGAGTGGCTGATAGTGTTTTATGGTTTTAAAGAAATTAACTGATAATATAAAATTCCCAATGATATTGTGCAGTAGAAGAATAATATGTGCCTATAATTATGAAGGACGGTATACGATCTTATTTGTATCATACTTACGAAAGTGGTCTCGTCAAGGTCACCAACATAAAACTGGGAAAGGATGTTTTGTTGACAAAAAGTGTATCAATTTAAATAATTAGTTATGCCATTTAGATTATTATCTGCCTAGTTAAAATTAATTATTTTGATTGAGGTCGTTATGAAGACGAATTTAGCAAAAAAAAAACTGTAATTGACAGTTATGTGGCTGCTTATCACAGCATTCTGGTAGAACCGATAAAATTCTTAGTTTCTTTAAGTTTCCTATGTAATCACTTTGTTAGTTATTATATATTTATGACAAATAGACAGACGTGGCCGAGGACTTCGTTTTATAATATAATAAGAAAAATACACACATATATATGATGTTTTATTACACACCTAGTAATTCACTAGTGATGTTTGTACACACAGACAAACACACATTTCTAAAGATGATTGAAATGTATCTTATTACTTATTCCTAGACACCTACAACTTTTATTTTTTTACAGAAATCTAAAAAGTACATGCCCGTTATATTTAAATTCTTATTACATGTAGTAGCCATCCGCAACTTTACGTTACTATATTTATTAGGCCACTATTTATCTTATTCCTTTATTTTTTTGTAACGGGTTATATACCGTAAGCCGAGATAGCTTACAAACGGCAGTATTATTTCCAACTTACTTGATATGTATTATAGTATTTTGGACAATTTAAGCATTAGTACCGGGGCGACCGAACCCGGATCGGTTCTTTAAAAAACTGTTTTTAAATTTACATAAACTGTTAGGTTAAGAAAATTAACATTTTCTTAGAAAAAAAAAATCTCTTCTGCTGTCACTTGGATTCGAAGTGGAGTTACACTGATTTTCAAAACAACAGATTTCCATCTGAGCTATTTTTGTTTTGACAGCGGCGGTGAAATTTACCTTTATATTCTATTTTTGTAGTGGTAGAGCCAAGCTGAAGCTATTATTGTTTTCAGCACGAATGGGTCAGCTCGTCCGGGGAAGCACCACCCTCTCACAGAAAACCGACGTGAAGTAACAGTGCTTGCATTGTTGCGTTTCGTTCGGTCAGTGAGAGAGCCGGAGACCCACCTATCTTCCTCCTTCCCCCTTCCTCCTTCCCTTCCTGTCTCGCCCTCCTCCCAAACATAAGCTGGCAACGCACTTGTGACTCCCTGGTGTTGCAAGTGTCTATGGACGGTGGTGATCACCTAACATCAGGTAACCCATCTGTTCGTTTGCCTCCTATGATATAAAAAAAAGCTATATTTTACCATTGCCTGAAATATCAGTTAAAAAAAGTTTTCTATGAATAAAATCTAGCTAGATTGATTTATCGTCTCCGAAACTACTAAGTTTCAAGGAAATAGATGACGCCGTTTCCGAGATCCTGAATAAATTCAAATATAAAATTATACAAGAATTGCTCGGTTAAAGGTATTAGATAGATATTTAAAATGTGTAGCTTATGTGTTATACTGATATACAAAATATAATAGTGTAAAGTTTCATCAAAATTCCTTTAGTCGTTTTTACGTTTAAGAGCAACAAACATATAAACATCCTCACAAAAAAACCTATTTATAATATTAATAGGATATTTATCAAATAATATTTTGTAATTTCCGCAAACGACTATTTGAAACATTAGATACAAACAATTGAATCATATATTATGAACCAGAACCTACTTAAATCTACGTTAGTTAAATTTATCTCTTATTTAATCCTACTAGGATTTCAATATCTATATTGACTAGTAAGCGTCCGTAACTTCATTCGTCTTTTTTGTAGTATAAAAATTAATAGCAATAAAATATATTACATGTATACTTAGAGAGAACGGAGTTTTCTGTCAGTGAACGAATTTTTTGAATGAATGAATTGACTTCATTCAATAGATTACCGGAGTCCATCGTTTATACAAAAAAACTTAAACACTTTATAATAATATTATAAAAGTATAAATATATTAGACCACTGCAACTCATTTCGAAACATAAAAAGGCTTTTAGGGAGAGATCATCAAGGCATTGAATTATCCGAAATAGAGAAGGCTATGATATTTATGGGAATCATCTGCAGCTCCCAATTATTCGAATAAGTTATTATTGAATACAGAAAATAGTAAATTTTTACAGGTAACACCAGTGAGCATAAAAGCTAGCCGGATTCTGAATGATCATAAAATTTCTCAAAAAAAAAAGACGCTTAAAAAATCTATTAAATATGTTTAGGTTAAAATAATACATTTTCTCTTGTTTAAAGTAATACATATGAAATAATAATGATTGTAAGAAATAGATACATATGCTAATTTAATTCAAATGGTATATTATGTTATGCAACCTCATTTTGGAATATGTCACCGGTATATATATTAACAAGAATGTACATAACTAGTCCGACACGGACTCGATAGAAATATGCGGATGTATATTAGTTTGTATCATTATTAGTGTTGCCAGGTTACATTCTATTTGTAAACTCGGGTATGTGTAAATAAACCCGGCAAAAATTATGAAAATCCATGTAATCCACCTTTCGGTCGTTAAAAGAACAATAGAGCCTCTTTTTTTGTTTCGAGCTGACTACGCTATTGACCCGGCAAGGTTTTAATAGCTTCACCGGACTAAATAGAGCCACATTTTGTGAAGAAATAACCCTATGTTAAATACTGTAAAAGTAGATACTACATTAAACTAATTATTTGTTGTTAAAATATTAATGCTTAGGATGCTTTTTAATATATAATTAGAAGAATTTGAGCAATAAAAAGGGACGCATTTGACGAAAAGAAATAACGAAAAAAATACAAACAGTTTGTATGAAGAAGGTATTTTATAGGCCGGCCTGATAGTGGCGACCGGCGATGGACAGTGTGTCAATCGGTGGTTGCTATTATTTTTGGATTGTACTATGCTTACCATCAGGCATAGTGCAGTCACTTTGCCGTCCTACAATAAAAAAAAAATTACCTACATATGTATAAAAGGCGGTGAATATTGAAACAATAAGATACTATTTTGCGTAAGATAATGGTTAAATGAAAAAGAAGTTGTCTTTTACAGAATACCTCAAAAAAGTGAAGAACTTTAGAAGACATTACATTCCAATCTAATACAATGAATTAGATAAACGGGACCTTAAACTGCCCTGAGAATTATGTAATTTTACACAACATTTTAAGGCCCAATTATTAAATATGCAAATTAATATTGACAACAATTTTAATTTGATTTTGTACTGTATAAATAGTATAGCCCATTTTGTAAAAGATATACGTTGCTTCTGTTCACTAAGGGTCGTATTTGAAAAGGCACGTTGCTCAACTTTTTAGTATTAAATTTAATGAATCTTCAAGCTTTGTTTATTCACAACTAGCGGACCTGGCGGATGTTGTCCCGCCTTGTGTTGAAAAAAAAACCTTGACACATCATATAACCTTCCTCACGGATCATTTTATCTACTGGTGAAAACCGTATGAAAATTCGTTTAATAGTTTTTGAGTTTATAGCGAACAGACAGACAGACACGCTTGATAGAAGGCTATGTTTTATAATAAATTATGCTGAAAATATAAAATACATTGTTCGAAATGCAGACATCGCATCGCAAATTTACGAATGAAAAGGAAGTTTTATATTTTGTACTTTTTATAAACGCATCTGGTAACTTTAATTATTTAAAATGATATTACAAATTTTCTCCAAAAGCGAAATATTATTACAGGAGTCGATAACGTTGCTATCGTCATGAGTCATTTCGTTACAAGTAAGCCATAATTACTGCCAAAATGAATACTAATTAAATGATATTTATGGTGATTTGAAAATGAATACAACAGTATATTAATAAAGGGTCCTTATTATGTTGAAGCTATTTATTCCAGAAAACCGTATGACTTTTTAATTTCTTTCGTTATGTACAGTACGAGTTATATTTGTAACTAGCATCTGCCCGCGACTTCGTCCGCGTGGAATAGTTTACGCAGCGCACGCAACGGAATCTCTGAAAAGAAAGAAAAAACCCAATGTTGAAATATTCTTTATTTGTGCTTCGCTACTATTGGTCTTAGTGTGATGTGATATATATGGCTTTCTCGATAAATGAGCTAACACTGAAATAATTTTTCAAATCGAAACAGTAGTTCCTAAGATTATCGAGTTCAAGCAAATAACTCTTCAAACGCTTTATAATATTAGTATAAACAATTTAGAATTGTTATTCTTAACTTGTTACGTATCATATTATACGACATACATATAGTAAATGAAGAGTAGTTATTAACAGTACGTTGTATGCTTTCATAATTAACGTAGTAAGTTTAGAAGTGGATTTTTGTCAGGATCTTGGAATGTCATGTGATGGATTTTATTTTATTCAAAATCTTGTGTTATTTGGGCTTTACATTTTCTAATATGAAATGTATTTCGGTAATATAGTATGGTTATTGTGCACAAGTGGTTAGGTAGTTCTGACTTATCACAAAAAAGTCCCTGGAAAATTCTAACAAGATGGTCGCGGTTACCATCTAGTTAATTGAAATGATAGCAAGAACCTTGTAAGATCATTATTCACTCAATAATACCAGTAATAATTTACTAAAAGATTGGTTGCTAAAAATAAAATACCAAAAATACCTAATAAGTATTGACCTCACGTATATTTCATCCGAATTGTATCATCTTTAAATAGGACCTAAAGTTCAACAACAAATGTTAAATCTCAGCTTGGAAGAAACCACATTATTGTCATTATTTTTTTACCCTGTACATTTTAGGGTTTGAAGCAAATCTCACCTGATTTTAAATAATAGTGTAATATATACTTATTTTCTCGAAATGACTACGCTTTTGACCAGGCAAGTTCTAAACAGCTTCACAGGACTAACTGGGACTTTGGGAGTTAAGGGTCATTCAACTGTAAGATTCTTTAGAAGCTTCATTAGTTATTAAAAAAATGATGTAAGATTTTGTGTGAGAGTATCGCGCGAGTAGCGCTCTCGAGGACTACGCTGAGGGAACGGACCTAGACTTGAGCCGCTGCCGAGGGAGGCCTAATCTAGTGTGCGGAAGCGAAATTTACCTCCAGACCACGGTGGCGTGATCTGTGGTTACATGAGCGTGGGCGTGAACACGCTCTGTTTGGACAGATCGGCTAGTGCTGATCGTTCGCTGCGTGTGTGTGAAATTGGCATACAAAGATATCGGAATTGTGAAACAAAAATGAGTTCTGATATTCAAATCAATAGTTCTGAAGTACCTGAAAGTTAGAGAAATAGTTCTGCACATTAAAGACCCCATATGAGCATAAGAAATATGGGGGTGCCAAATTCACG
>JACEII010001035.1:0-11264 GCA_014332785.1 Antheraea mylitta
TGCTATCGTTGATTTCTATTAGACTTTTTGATTAACCTTTGATCCCGTATTGATAAAGAGAGATCTGAAGTTCTTGATTAGATAATCATATGACAACGATTGTTTCTCTCACAAACAGACTAGTGCAAAATTTGATTGGTAAACTTCGTGAGTTATATCGCGTTATCAACCTTACAAATTGGATTACAACGAAGATACGCCATCCAGTCTATCGACTTCTATTATGCAACCAAACAGGATTATGGTAAATAATAAGCCCTATTATTGCGACCAACCGTTTCAATGTCCACAACGAACTGTTTCTTATGTGATGAGCATAGAAGGACATAGAAGTGATTCAATTTTGCAGTTTTAAATATCCTTATATGTAAGAACATATATTCCTAGCTATTGTACGTGGCTATGCTCGTGCTAATGTACAACGTGCATGCAAAATTTCGTAATGATCTGTTGAGCAATTAAAAGAGTGAAACCGTTACAAACAACTAAATACAGTTCTTAACTAATATTATAATATGGAAATGCGAATCTGTTTGTTTATTTATCACGCCTACATGTCTTAAATACTCAACCTATCATTTTAAAATTTTACATACACGTTGTCACAGCTATAGAAAAAAACAAAGGTTTCTCATCTAAGAAAAAAAATTATCTCGAGGAATGGATCGGAAGACGAGCGAAGTCGCGTGAAAAACTTAGTTATAATATTAGTAAAGATTGGTCATCTAAACTTACATTGTGATCAATCAACCCTATATGATATTGCAAACAAATCATTTTAGATCCTTCTAGGAATGCCCTCATCAATTCTTTCGGTTAAGCCAGTCTTAGAAACTCAAACATGCGTACACAATAAGGCCAAGCGTTATTTGTAGAGTCCGAAAAGACCTTTCATAACGATAGCTGACCTGAGGATTAACACTGTCGACATATTAGAAGATAAGAACATATGTAAAATGAAATATTACGATAATTCTATTATATACCTACATTCAGTCATATATTGTTATATGCAGTATAATTTGTTGCAAAGATATCTTAACGATGTTTTATTCCTTGTCGAATACATAACAAGCTCATACATAAGGTCGACTAATTACTAAGAACCTTAATATAGAATATATGCATACTGATTTCATAAATCGATCAACGAAGCACCAAATTTTAATACTTTTTCGAGACCTTACGTAGTATTTTGTATCTTGCAAACTTTGAAATACCTAAATTCAAAAACAAGTACTCTCAAGGCTGAGTTGCACCAGTCAATGTTAAAGTCAAAAATTCGGTTAATGTTATTGTTAGGCAAAAAATGGGTAGCACCAGTTGACAATGGTTAAAATGACGTCACCATTTAACGTTAACTATTACGGCTCGATGTTGGCCGGTTAACGTTATTGTTAGTGACAATTTTTGAATCGGTTGTCGTTTTTATTAGGTAAAAATTTTAGAATATATATATCATTACTGTGAGATATCCTGTGGAAAGTTCAAAATAATTATTTCTATGACAACATTAGTACATTTAAACATGATTTGCTTCTAAGGATGAAAATTAATATTCCTGGAGCTCATCAGTTCCCAAAATGTGACAAAAAAAAGATTCTTAAACATATTTCAGTTTTCTAAAAAATTAACATATGCACTTTTTTGTACTTTATAGAGCATTTTTTAAAACGGCTAACATGTGTAATGTAAACATCATGTAAACTATGAAGGATGTACTGTTTATGCGTTTCTAAAATTGAATATGCAGCACTAAATATAATATAATATAATAAAAACATATGATATACTTGAATTACTTTCATCCAAATTAACCATTGATATAAACATATCAATACTAAAATATCTAATATACAACTTCACGGAAACAGATTCAAAGTAAATAACAAAAGAAAGTAATTAACACGTTTGTAGTCCGGTGAAGCTGTAAAGACCTTGCTAGGTCAACAGAGTAGTCAGTTCGAGAAAAAAAAAAAATTAACACGGAATGATTTTTTGTGCACAAAAAATGTAACCCTCTTTGATTTTAGGGACTAATTGCATTATTTACGCAGTAACCCTAATAACTTTAACTATTACAAAACGTTTGATGGTGCAACTGGTTTTGGTAAATGTAGCTGTTAGTGACTATTGTCATTATTATAGTTAACTTTAACAATTACAATAACCGACATTTTGGTGCAACCCAGCCTAAGAGGGCTAAAGAAATGCATTCTGTTTAAAATACAGAATAGTTTACCAAAGCCATCCATAGTCGACAACCTTGAAAACAAGAATAGAAACCAGAATAATTCAGACTTTTTGTTTCACGAAAAGAGATAAGGGCTTAACACTGTGTCGGGTAGAGTGTTGAAACCACCTGTTCTCCTCCTATCACCGAAGTCAAGTAACGTCGAGGACGGTCAATACTTGAATGGGTGACCGGCTGGGAACACCGCGTGACGTTTACTTTTTATTGTAGTTTTTAATTACAATTTTCCCTGTAATACAAAAGTTTCACTTTTATTGTCTATCTTTATGACATCGCTATTTATTACTGTACAAAAATATTCTTTAAGATTAAGACTTAGGGTTATTATAAGATGTTTGTATTTGATCTATTATTCCTAAAATACGAATATTTTAATATTATTATTATTACATCTAAAGACGTACATTTAAAATGTAAATGTGTAAATGCGTTTCGCATCAAATCATGTGTGGTCGACGTGATATCATTGTGGTTGTGCAAGCGAAAGCTTATTCAGCGAACTAATTCCGTCTGCCTGTTATAAATTTAGATCTGTTTATGCGAAGACAACAGAAAAGCTTTTAGCTGATTTCAATTAATTTATGGGAACATTTTAATTTATTATACGAAGTATATAAATACTGTAGTAATAAATAATTGTTTCGCCAGTCATTTGTAGTATTATACATGTTTTTAAGTTCTAAAAAACAAACATTTTTATACTATACTAACTACTTCGTTTGCGTGGAATAAATATTTTATTAGGTAACACGCAGCGTAATCTCTCATAAGAAAAAAAAAACGATTTTGAAACATTTTTCATTGGTGCTCGGCTCCTATTGGTCCTAACGTGCTTATATATCACTATATATTCTTCTTTAACAAATGAACTATCCAAAACTGAAAGAACTTTTTAAAATCGGACCAATAGGTAGTTCCTAAGATTAGCGCGTCCAATTTACTAAAGAAACAAACCTTCCAGCTTTATAATATTAGTATAGATTACTACTCTTCTCTCTTATTTAACTCCAGTCGACATTCAAATTACAATAACTTGTGACAGAGTGCACCGATTTTAATTAGTTAATATAAAAAATTAAATATGTTTTTACTTACTCAACAAACAAACTCATTCATAATCATATCTATTTTTTTTTTAATATCAAAGGAGGCAAATCAACTGGTGGGTCACGTGATGTTAAGTGATCACCACCGTCTATAGACACTAGCGACATCAGGGACGTCGCAAGTGCGTTGCCAGCCTGTATATGGGAGAAGGGGGAGGAGAAGGAAAGGGAAAGAAGGAAAGAGGAAGGGACGTGGGCCTCCGGCTCTCTCACTGACCGAACGAAACACAACAATGCAAGCACTGTTATTTCACGTCGGTTATCTGTGAGCGGGGTGGTACTACCCCGGACGAGCCGACCCATTCATGCTGAAACCAAAAATAGCTTCAGCGGGGCTCTACCACCTACAAAAAATACATTCACTGTTTCCAGTATTAATACTTTTACTTATTTAATAAACAAATAATTTATATTAACCACAAAATAAATATACGTAAAATATAACAAAGTTATGACAACATATTCTTTACGTACTTCTAAATCAAGGCGTATCTAATATAATAATAGTAAGGCTTTTTTTATTTTTAACCTTTGACTGGAAAAATGATTTAGTTCCTATGTTAAGAGTAAATTCTAAGAATAGCTTTATAATTACCAAAGTTATTATATACATTAAACGAGTAGCTGTTTCTGAGACGATGCCACCTGAAAGCTTTGTTCGTTGCAATCCCCTTTGCCCGAGAACAGAAAATAACCTGTATTCATTTTCTAGAATTTTCTATATACAATGCAACGAATATAATAGTTTCAAAAGCGTGCATTGTGATAATTTCTATAGTGACTGCATTTATTTAACTCGGGAGACGTATTATTTACGATTTAAATGTGTCCATTCTAATACGTTTAATTTTGGTCACCAAAACAATACACAGTTTTGGCATCGTCTTTTACAAAATAATATTATAAATGCAAATGTATGTCTGTTTGTTACGCTATCACGTCTTAACTAATGAACCATTCATAATGAAATTGTACATACAAACTGCCAGGAGTATAGAAAAAGGTAAAGAATACATTTCATCAAGAAAAACGTAGGGCCCCCGATGTATACGTTAAAAAAAAAAAAAAAAAAACATATATTAACGCGAGCAAAACCGCGGGCAATAGCTAGTTTACATGCAAATTTAAGTTAGTTTGTTACGCTTTCAGATCCTAAAAACTCAATTTTGTATACACATCGTTAGGTGTATAGGAAAGGACATAAAGTAATTTCATCAACAAATATACTGATCCCGAAATCGCCGCGAGCAAAAACTAGTATGCAATATTTAAAGCGACCGAGGTGGTATATTATCTACACACGACAATGTCGCTACGACCATATATATGTGCACGGTAATAAGCCCACCGTAACGACAGTTTGTATTGAAGTAAAGCTTCTTTACGCACGCTTGATTTGGAGTAAACTGGTGAATGCGTGACGAGAGCGTTACGTAATCGTGTGATCCGGCGAGGTGAACGGAAGACGAGAGGGAGATATAAGTTAGTGAACATAAAGAGAGAGTTACATTTCCTATTACCAATGAAGACCTATAATAAATTTAAATATTTGCAGATAATTCATATGTGAATATGTATACACTAGCCTCTGTCTGCGACTCCGTTCGCGTGGAACAGTTACTTTCGGTTAATGCTAACACGCAGAGGAAGCTCTCAAGAGGGAAAAAAACCCCGATTTTTAAACATTCTTAATTGGTGCTCCGCTCATATTGGTCTTAGCGTGATGGTATATGGCCTATAACCATCCTCGACAAATGAGCTATATAACACTAAAAGAATTTTATTCAAATGAGTTACTGAGATTACCCCATACAACGTCACAAACTAACAACGTCACAAACTTTATCTCTTTATAATATTAGTATAAGATATATACGTATAGATGGGGTTTAAGAAGTTTTACTTCAGTCGTGTGGTGTAAAGCACACTCTTTTTTTTTATCGCGTTTCAAGATAAGCCCAGTGTATATTCAACTGCCGACGTCTACCGATAGATTGTAGTTCTATCTGTGGCTGTTATTATTCGTCTACTGAACTATTCTTGACATCAGATACTTAAATAAATTAATAGTTAATTTTGCTATAATAAAAAAAAATCTATTCTCGATTAGGATCTCTTTGTTATCTAACAAATCATAATAGCAATTATAAATTATTCAATATACAAAGCTACAAAGCGAAACATACTAAAACGTTTTCGTCTATAAAACAACTTCAAATAGAAGAAAATTAATTTTCCCAAACAAACACTTCCAACTTTCATTATCATCGGAAAACTATATCACAGAATTCTGTACTCTATAGTCGTTCCTTTAAAACTTGTTTGCATAAGTTCGCAATAAAGTAGCTCCAGCGAATTCTCTTTACAATTCTCTTTGTAGCATAATATTCCCAGATCCTATTGTAATATTGAATAGTTAAATTTTTAATTGTCATTTCCATACTGTTCTCGCTATATGAGTTTAAGCGAGGTTTAAACTCAGTTTCGGTTTCTAAATACCCATATACATACATAAACAAAGAATAAATAACAGTTAGAAGTAGAACAAACTGTGTAAAGAATACTATGATTCTTTGGTTTTATAATAATATCTTCCGAATAAACAATATAGTGGGAGAGAAAAGTCCATTATTTATGGTCATCAAAGCAGTTTTTGCAGAAGTCTTATCTAGTTCTACAGATTAAGAAGTTCGTTTTTCCTTCTTAAAAACATATTTTTAGCACGAAAAAACCTGTTCATATTAAGCTAAGTACCTGGACGACCGAGCCTAGCTCGGTTCTTTAAAAAACAAGTTTAAATTAAAAAAAAACTGTTATGTTTGCCTCACAAAATTAGAATTTTTCTACAAAAAATAAAATATATAAAAAAGACATATCCCTGTTGTAATTATAGTAATAACATTTTTCTTTTAAATAAAATCACAACATTAGCCATTTTCTACCAAAATATTTAAAAAAAGGTTTTTTTAGCTGTCACCCGGATTCGAACTGGAGTTGGACAAATTTTCAGCCGATTATATTTGTATTTAGACAGCAATAGCGAAATGGACCTTTATATTCTAGCTATATTTTTTCATTGCCTGAAAATTCAGATAAAAAACTTTCTACGCATTAAATCTAGATAGATACCAATTTATCTTCCCCGAATCCACCTACATACAAATTTTAACGGGAATCGCTGAAGCCGTTTCCGAGATCCTGAATATATATAAAGATATAAAAGAATTGCTCGTTTAAAGGCATTAGATAAAAAAAAAACAGTCACGCGAGTGAAGTTGTTTACAAGGTTCAGTAAAACGTATTAGAATTAACAAAACTTAATATACATTTTTGAAGTGATGTAGTTTTCAGAGAACGGGTTTAGTCATCTTTTTCGACTACAGCTATCTCGTTATTAGCTGTAGCAACGTTATTACTTCCAAAGCTGTTTGCTCAAGTTCCGTAGACGATAGCGTAATAAAGCCGTTCAGTAGAATTTTAGTTACGGTTTCTTTGTTGAGTTATTACATGCAATCTGCTTTTAATATTTTAAATAAGTACGTTATAAGAATCGTGTGTTTATATTATAAGAGGAACATAATCAATAACTAGTAACCGCTCTCAATTTAGTCTACATTTTTTTTATGCACGATGATACCATATATTTTGTTCATAAACAGGTTATGTCACGGGAGTTTGAGCCACCTCCGCCTCTCCCTACCCTCCCATCCCGATCCGCATTACCTTTACCTAACAAATTCAGGCTGGCAACGCACTTATGACTCCTCTGGTGTTGCTGGTGTCTATGGACGGTGTTTTGACAATAGTTTTAAATAACAATTTAAATGCTATCATGGATTTGCATTCTTCTGCCCTTTGTTTGCACGATCACCACCGATTTGAAAGTTAATCCCTGCACGGGGAAAAAGGATTCGTTCACCCAAGATAATATAATTTCATATATGCACCATGAAATATTTTCTCATTGTAAGATAAAAAATATCTTACGAATTTAAAATAATATTAACTTGAAGTAAGCAAATACCCTCTATTCCAAAAAGCATATACTGTATCGTTTTAAGATATTATCTAATAGAACCAAGAATTATTTTTTTCTTAAATTAAAACATTTCGTATTCTTGGACTTTGGCTTTTGTCTTATACTAGCGCGAAGAAATTCTGTGTTTTAACTCAAGAAAATGTAATTCTTAGTCCGATTATTTCTACTTTCGGTTTAAAGACTGAGTGCTTCAACTGATACAAAACGGTATTCGATCAAGGATCGCTGGTGTACGACCAAGGTTAATTTCATTAATCGAAAATGTAGTACTATTGGTTTAAGAGAAAGTAACTTTAGAGGAAGACAAACACCTTTTTAGGCGACATGGTAGAAATTTCATGTAAGATTTTTGTTTTTAAAATCAAGAGTTTCTTTTTACGTATGAGTAAGTATTAGTTTGTGTTGATGTCATCGCTTACTTGCATTGAATAGTATAATGCATTGATGCAAACTATTTTTAATTTGTACAGAGACATCGATGATATTGATTTGAGACTGTATAATCTACGCAATAGGTATTTTTTCTTGTTATAATCTAATATTATCTTTTGAGGAAAGAATATTATTTTAATTTAAGAAAACATATTATCAATCCAAATAATACAAATGTATTGAAGCAAGCTGATAATAAATTGACTCAAATACATTCACCGGTGGCACATTCAGGTATATACCCTGGAAAATATTACCAGGGTATTTAAGCTTTGCTATAATAACTGAAAAATAAAACCTACTTGGAAGTTTGTATTAGTTAATGCAAACAACCTTAGTAGGTTCTATATTTCAATCATTGTAGCAAAGATTTTAATTACACTGATAAGATATTCCAAGATATATCTGAATGTGCCATTGGTAAAAATATTTGAATTAAAGTTTATATACAAGAAAAATAAATTTAAATAAAAAAATTAAATTTATTTAAATTTAATTTTTAATTTAATTTAAGTAGGTATTATGTAAACTGCTTTTCACAGCGCTTCAGGGCGGACTATGTCCTAGATAAATATAATCAGAAGTGACGCTTCTTAATCACAATGAATTAAACCAATACAGTGTAATAAACTATATATTTTTAATATTCCATTTATTTTTTCTTAAAGACAAACACCAAATTAACAATTCACACACATCGGTACTCTTCGTCAGAAGTATGATAATACAGTGATTAACTTTTTTTTAACATAAGTCTCTATAGTCAGTACAATGATCTTCCTATAGCAACAAACATCTGATAACAAAAATTAAATCAATAAATATTACACTTTTCTTGTTTACCTTTTACAGATCAAAAATTGAATTACAAGCTATTAGGTACATTTGCTTTATTAACCTATAAAGTATGTTTTACAAGTTTATATTCCATAGGTATTGATTAATCAGTCAAATGTAATTCACTCCCTGAAATATAATTCATATTTCTTTGTGTTAACTAAAACATTACATTACATTTTAAGTATAGTATAGTAACTAAAACAATCATTTAAACATTTAATCTGAAACAATGAAAATTATCATTATACGATTGTTACTCTGTTTTACATATAGAAATAGAAATTTGACTTGGTATCCTTTGGTAACAAAACTTGATCAATTTTATACAAGAACTCACATACATGAAAGTCCTAGACAAAATATTTAATCATTTTTTCTTCTATATGCTGTACATTTACAATTAATTATATTTATTTGAACAAAGTATATAGAGAATTTTTATACATAGCTGCTTTTTTACAAAACTTAAAGATTTTACAGTAATTATCACTTATATTTTAAAATAATATTGTTAAATTTAGTCCATATTGCAATTTTGAAACAAAATAATTGTATAAATCGATGTATGTGTGCACTAGTTGTGTTAGAACTATAACAAATTACACTAATGCATATAAAAAATGAAGTTTTTAAAAATAGTGACTTAATGTTTAATATTATAACTGTAGATATTATATACGTTAAAACAAGTGACATTATAATTTGCACAGAGGAACTACTTTATGAGATCTATATATATTCTAAATGGAATAAGTGGCTTCCATTTCTCTGGGTAAACTTCGTTATTTTGTTAAATTAATTGAAATTATTTACCTTTTTTGATTAAATTAAACGAGTAAATTGAGTGGATATATATCCTAATTAATACAGTTGTGATCAGTGATTTACACATAATAAAATACTAAATTTGAGTACAGAGCACATTTTAATAAACTCATTTATCAATTGTGTTACCTGTGGAGTATTTCATATTTTCCAAGGAGAAGAAATCTTCAACATTTTTATACTTTTTGGTGTGTGATATTTCTCCTGATTTTTCCATTATGCTGTCACACCTAAATACAGTGCAGTTTCACTTACAGCCAATTTATGTTAGTTTTGTTTAAATCTGAAATGAAACATTCTTGTACCTACAACAATCAAGTAATCACAACAAGCTAAATACATATTATTGTAGACAGTTATTTAAAATTTGCTTATTTGTTCTGGAGCAACATTGGGATAGACAAACAAACAAACCATGCATTGCTTTAAAATATTCTGTAGTTATCAGAATATTTTAAAGCAAAGCTATGAAATTTATTAAGCATCATGTATTTAAAGGCAGTGAAAAGTCATTACCTGGCTATGTATATTCCTATATATACTAGATTAATTGTATTACTAATATAATTTCTATGTTGTTTTTTGTATTCTTGAAAATTATAAGATTACATATGAAACATTAATATTCTGAATTTTCCAACCCAATAAGATATGTCTTATTTTTTTTTACTATTTGACTGGTCATTTGTATATGGTCTTCTTTTGTGCTCAAGGACCTGAAAAATAATATCTGATCTTATCATTTATGACAAATTGTGGGCTCTCACAGAATTGCAATTATTTTTTCTTGACCAAACTCATTTTATTCACAGATTTGTATGCTATAAGATTCTCCTTGCTATAATTTTGTAATAATCATAAGTAAGCCACCTAGAAAGAAAAAAAAAGGTATAGTTATTTTTAATACATCCCATAATATTAATCATGCGGATTAATTTTAAATAATATAATCTGTGATGACTAGTATGGGGTACATTTAACATAACTCTAAGACAAATACAGAGAATATTTTGTACATACTTATATAAAGATTATTACTTACTTGTTGAAAATGTATGTGAATAATTGTTAAATAGTAATAATATCAGTAAGTTTTTTTTTCTTTTGCTGCTAAAGCGATTGTTTTGGTAGTGGTATGAGATTAAACTTATATATCTTTTCTTCAGGTGAGGTCTCTCCCATGTTTTTGAATCAAAATCTGGAAATATTTTCTGTCTCCAGGAAATAAATCAGTAAAAGAGGTAGATATCCCACAGCTTCATCTTCTACATCAAGCTCTTGACCTTTAGCAAATGATATTAACTAGTTGCTGTTGTTATATTTTCTGTTAGTACCTGAATTAACACATCGAGTACAATGATTAGACCAATACTCATATAATTATAACAATGTATACATATTTGCTTAGATACATAGTATTTTTACGTAATTGCCATACCATTGCTTCCAAGTAAGTTTAACAAACAAACAAAAATAGGCGAATGATGCTAAAGGCCTACTTTTATATAATCTTATACAAGTTTTATCAGTCGGCTTACCAAATATCAATTTTATTTATTACGAACCAGCGTTTGCGCTGAATTTGATTTGACTTTTTTTTTTAAATATTGAAAACAATCTAAAGTTGTTTGTAGCGAAGGTTAACAAACATGTTCGCGCACGTCTGTATGCAATATTAGAAACACAATGGCATCTTACGTAGATTAAATTGTGTATTATAAGAAATACTACTTACTGCGAAAGGAAGTAATTCCATCTTCTGGCATAT
>JACEII010001036.1:14395-25658 GCA_014332785.1 Antheraea mylitta
GTATGTAAAACACAAGGTTTATATTTTAATATGAACAGAGATTATTTGCATTTAATATTTATGTGTAATAAGCACTACAACCCTCAATCGCTCTAACCCTTAATGACCTACTTGCTTGGTATGTATACGCGTTTCAATGCTCTAACTAACTGTTCGTAAAATGTTAGGCTAACTAACCACGCATTCCCTATTTTCAGATGAGAACTAACAACTAATATACCCTAGTATTTCAAATAGGATGGAAAACAAAGATGACTAATAACATTTGACAAGCTCGAAACATGAAGAGACCAGTATTGTTGTGTTAAAAGCATGAACAAAATTCTTAACCTAAATTATTTCGTTTCACTTACCTTAAACCCTATAAATCTAAATAATATGAACATACATTATATACAAACAAATAAACAAGGTAAAAGTGTACACAAATTAAAACAAATTAAATTATACATATAAAGTTAGTGTTTCCTCAAGTTCTAACATGTTTTCTGAGTTTGAATGACCAGAATCCTGGTCACGGCACCAAATTGTAACGCCCCTCCCTTCATAGATACATACATAGAGCTCTCATCTCTCTGAGATCACTCAACACCAGCGTCACTTCATCTCCCTCATCTCCAACTCACCATCACTCTTATTATTATTACCATGATCATTTAGTAATTAGGACCCTTTTACGTTGTGTATTGAAACAAAATTTGTAGAACCAAGTTGTTTTAATCTGGTACTCACAAAACATTACATTGTTCATAGTTAATGTAGTTAGAACTTTAGAAAACACATAACAAATATTAAATGCAATTAGTTAAAATCAAATATAGAAAATAATAATGAATATTAAATGCAGTTGGTTAAAATCAGTTAAATGAAGTAATAACACATATTAAGACAGTTTTACAAAATAAAGTAAACAAATAACAAGTACTAAATGTAATAATTTAAAGTCAAATTAAATCTCTAAATGAACCATTGTAGACATAATACATTAAATTATTATATACATACACCCTATAAATACCCTTTATGAATGTTAAGTTATGTAATAAATGTGTTAGGTCTTGTAAAGTATTTTTATATTTTTTTTTAAAAGACCCACCTCCTCAAGCCCACCTCTGAGAGGCAACTGTAATTACAGTGAATTTACAGTTAAGCCCAACAATCAACTTCTACCAGCATTGCTGGGAGTTTACATGTATAAGAGGCGGAGATATAAGAAGTTTAGGAACTAATAAAATCAATTGAAGAAATGTCGTAGATTAATCTCTAGTGAGTGATTGGAGCTGATAAACATCAAGACTACCATGGTTCTCACGAGATAGAAGAAGAAGTTCCAAGGAGACAAAGTCAATCCGAGGAGGAAATGTAACTTGCTTCAATCCAAGCCTCCCCAACACGGGTATAGCGACACGATTGACACTGGGATACTAGGAGAGACATAAAGGTCAGCCCCAATCCACTCGTCAGGTCACTTAACACGGTGTGGATCAAAGGACATGGATATAGAGAAGACTAGCTACGCCCTAACAAAGTAGTATGGGGTGAAGATCATAGCAGTTTGATTATTCAAAAGGCTAAATCACCCACTAGAGTAAATATATTATTGCCTTTTAATTGGTAGGCATAACCATTAATAGAATTATATAATCGCACTAGTTCCAAAAGGAAAGCGGATTAGGATTGGTGCAGGATGTGCAGAGCTAAGTCGGCACTAGCATTTAGACTACAAATAGTATTGTAGTGTTTAATTTAGGTTGGTAGTTGAACTTCTGATTGGTTCCAGTCACCATTACTTTATAATGTGCTAAGAGGATCCCACACAGAATATTCTTTACCAAAGTTGTTAATAAACAACAACAAATAAATTAAATAATGCTGTGCTAACTCCGCTCAGTACACATTCAAGCGATACTGGTAATAGTTGATTGTATAGGCATAAGGGTTCAATCCCTTTGCAAAGCAATTGTATAGTGTGGTTCAGAAGACTCTACCACCGGTTCGGAACCTATCCAGTCGAGAAGAACCGGCAAGAAACTCGATCTGGCCTAAGCACCAAAAATAGATATGTTCTATATATATATATATGTATATATTATGTATATAAATATTCATTTATAATATTACAATACTAATATTATCTTAGCCTATTGAGATCTCAACTTAATTCTATACCTTTTTGTATTATAGATTAATCTTTATATTTTATGGCAATATATTTGCCTTATTTTATCTGTAACTTCTTAAGATTCCTATTATAATCATGTACTCAAGTTATATAGTCATATATTTGATTGAGGATTTAGAATTCAATTATAATTAAACTTTAGCAATATAAATGGTTTATGAAACAAGTGTTGTTGATAACTGTAAAGAGTATAGTGTGGGGTTGTGACAATCTTAAAGAAAGCTTCCCATAACTTGCAGTAGAATCCAGTTCATATTCTTTTGAATTATAAACACAAGAGGATGCTGATTTTGAGTTAAGTCGAGAGACAACACCAGGCAGAGGCTTCATGAGAGTTGATCATGTCAGACAAAAGACGGCTACCGGTTCGTGCTTTGGTGGAGATGCGCAATGCATTTCAGACCAAACCAATCCCCGGGTCAGGGCTAACGTATTGCTGACAACAACCCTACTTCCCCTCAGGCATATGTAACCCCTTCCCTACCCAGCAAAACGGTTTACCTGGTAGGGAGAGAGAGTTAAAAACGCCGAAGCGTAATATGCTTTAGGTGCAACCCAAATCAACGCCTACTGGGACTCCCTATAATAAAACACTGCTGACTAAAAGCTTATGAACTCGAATCAACATCAGTTTAGAGAATTATTTAGTAAGTAAATTATAAAGTCACAGATTTACCAATGCGAACCTTCTCTTCCTCAATTTACCTCATTCTGATAGAATCAGAACTACAATACCTTAGCTTATGTATAGTACTGTGTCTTTGTTTGTGTTCTTTAATAAATACTTTTGGTTGAATCATATGAATAAAATTATTGAGTACAACATATTAAAATTATTTAGAGAACCTACCCTAGTTAACAGCTTATATTCCTCAATAATATTATGTTTATTTAACTTTAAAGTTTCTAATTAGGTTTGCAATATATTGAACTTACTTTATATAGTAATTTACATTTTAGTGAAATAATCATTGCTGTTGCATAAATACATGGTTGAAATATCACATCTTTACACACTTTATGACAACAACTGCATATAAACAATTACCTGACTTTTATAGAATTCAAACCTTCTTAATGTATTCAATAATGTATCCGATTCATGTAACAATTATTAATATTAATAGCTAAAAGATCTGTAACTCGCGCATTGTGAGAATAACAAAGAAGGTGAATATACCAGTAGAATCTAGTTCACATTCTTCAGACAAATATATATATATTCAAGCCAACAACTACTAAATGCATAATACTAACCTCTACTTAGCCAAAAGCCTGTGAACTTGACTCAGAACGAATTCTAATTATAGATTGACAACAATTAAATAATCTTTCTTTCTGATAAAACAAAATTACAGATCCCTTTTGCTAATGCAATGTAATGTATGTCTTATTGTGATCATTTACGCAACAGGTTATTGTTTGAATTCTATAAATAGAAATTCACACACAAAGTTATATTCTAATAATTTATAAATTACTTACAGTCTCGTAGGTCTCACGAACACAAGATATTAACAAATTATGGATTAGAAAACTTATAACACAACAATACCTAACTTCGCCAAGACGTAACTTTACGTGTTTATTTAGCTTGATTACGTAATTAATATTCGCAACTTATTCACTGTACTGACTCTAAATTGACCATTAATTCACGCACTTCTTTCACTGACGCTCTTTTAATATGCTTTCTTTACGAGATTTTCTCTAATACACTTGACGAACTCTCGCGCACCACGTGAAGAACATCGCGACTGCTACCTCGGCCCTGCCCTCAGATGCTCATGGTCTAGGTAAACCATGCGGATTTCTGACTAATGCTGTACAATTCGAGACACTTTCCCGGCACTGTAGCTGGACTGCGTAGGTTTCGACTTTAATTTTGTTACGAACGAACTCTCGCGCACATTTATTGACAAAGTAACTATTTCCTTTGTTCTTTTAATGAGAACTAGCGTTATGACGAACTAAAATAACGGTTACGAAGGTTCGCGAACTCACGCAGACTATTGTAGACTCTTCCCTGGATACAACAACACTAATCCACAAACGACCGTTACCAAAGCTTATATAACTTTTCCCTTTCCCCGTTATCCGCATTGCAGATATTCCATCAAACCATCCCTCCTACACATCGTATGACCCGCGCAGGAGTTTTCAAGCTCCGCCTACTTCGTCTAGTACAGGCGTCGTACCGCTCGTGTACCCACTTACACGGATACTACTCGACACTAGATGAGACAACTTAAATTTTTTTTTTTTTTTTTTTTTTTTTAATATACGAAGTTGGGTCTGTTACAATCGCCCCCTTGATTATTATGAAGTTTACCGGAAGAATAATCACCAAATTAATTCCAGAACTAACCTTACTAAAGCCCCTCCTCCTATATCCTAATCATACCCCCTCCTTTTAAACTTAAGCATACTGATAATATCTCTTTTTTTTCCCTTTTAAAATAAAATTAAAATTACCCCGGAGCAACCACCACCTCCCCACCAGCCAGGTCTATTGCTGTATGAAGACTTTAATTAATTACTAAACCGTTACATTATAATGATTTGTGCCAAAATCTTTATTGGCGAATTTTAATTCTCAAAATTTGGAAAGAAAAAAATTTCCCTCCCGAAACTATCATATAGACTCAACTAACAACCCAATCCTTCATACTGATAGACCTAACTGCGTCACTCCCCTAACCCAACATCCCCATGCCTGAGCAAGTATGAAATACTAGTTATATTATTAACAACAATATTATCCCTAAGCACTTATATCCCTTAAACTACTTAATCTATACCTAATATAAAACTTAATCTTTCCCAATCAATCAGAGTTATATTGATTATCCAAGAAGAAACACAATTATAAATATGCCCAATTTATTTTACAATCATAAATTTACCACATCTATCTCTTTTTAATCAATCCTTCATCATTAGTGAACTCAATCAACCATTATTAATACCCTATATTCATCCAAATCAACTAGATTAATCTTAAATATGATATTTACTCAACTGAATAGTGTTAAAATTCCACCTAACTTCCCCACTTTTAGGATCCATTAATGTATAAACATTATCAAAAGGGACAGCAGCTACTACATATGGACCTTCATATAATAACTCAACCTTTTTTGTCACCTTTTTACTAGCTACTGACTTATTAGCCTCCCTTACTTTTACTAAATCGCCTATTTGAAATGTGATTAACCGGTGTGATTTATCAAACTTTATTTGCCGTTTAATACTATTCTTTTTCCAAATTTTCTCTTACTTGCTGCCGAACCATTTCCTCTAATTTTTGTTCCATCTGGTTCCTATAAGCATACGGTACGGGATATGTTCTCTTAATAAACGGAATATGTTGAGCCATTTTAATCTCATGCTCATAACAATTAGCCCTTCCTAATTTGTTAGCAAACACTTTTCCGTGTTTATCTAAAGTCTCTTTTAATTTTAGTAGCTGTAAATTACTAAGGAGAACACCTACTGGTATGTTCTCTAAATACTTATTAAGATCAAAATCATTTTGGACTTTTGTTATTTCAGCAACACAACCTTCATAGATATGTTTAATGAATGGAATAAAAATACTGGGTCTAAATTTGTTAAACCTAATTCCAGTTAGACATCCAACCAATTCTATTGATATTTCTTCTAGTTTTAACCAATCAAAGCCTAATATTACAGGATGCAAAAGTTTTGGTACAATTAAAAATCGAATGTCCCTTTGAATATTACCCATTTGCACAGGTTACCACCTGTTGTATTTTAGTACTTTTTTTTGTCCAACTGCCCCCCGTATCTGTATCGGTTTGACAGGCAATAAGTCAATTCTTTGTTTTACTCTAGTTACCAAACTCTCCCAAAAGGTCTCTGAAATACAAGTTATATCGCTACCCGTATCTATTAAACAAATCACCTTTTCATCATAAATTCGTATTTCAATTTCTGATCTAACTGTTTCTAATTTATCATGAGTAATACAATCCTCTTCATCAAAAAGAGACGCAGCAATGTTTTCGGTTTCTAACATCTGGTTAACATTATATACGGAATTTAATTTTAATATATCTACCATTTTAACCTCTATATTACTAACACTTTGACAGGCCCCTTTTCCCCCTAAACCCATATGATCAGTTTGACCCTTACTCATTATAGGTTTTAATATACCTCGTTTATGCAACCCTAACGCTTGTCCAGGCATCCATCCCATAGATAACATTATTCGTAACGCAACATTTTTTTGTTTAACCCCTTCATTAGTTGATGTATCGGGGTACATAGCACCAACCGAATTTAGTTTAAATTATTCTCTAAGCTAGGAGTGTCCTTGTTTGAAGTTGCACTTGTATCCGCAACTGCTATAGAACTACACTCATTTAATTGCTGTTCAGTCGTCACACTATTAAGAGTCCTTTTCCTGTTCATAACATTCTTATGATTCCGTTGATTACGAGAAATTCCTAACTTAAGTGACTCATTTAAGGGAAAATTCGGCATTTCTGATCGCTGACAACTCCTATTAATATCATCTAATTTTCGTAAAAATTCCGTGGCTTCTAATATTGATGTGCATCGGGTGGTCGACCAAGCATATTGAACTTCGTTAGGATAATGACGCATAATATCACTTATAAGTTGCTTTTCTTGTATAGGATAAGTCAACATCTTGGCCTGTCCACTTAGTGAAATAAAATGATTTAACATTGTTGACGTAGTATCATTCCACACATTATGCACGATTTTGCGGCGCACTTCGTTCTGCTCAGCTTCTCCCCAATATGTATCCAGAAAATCCCTTTTGAAGTCTTCAAAATGAGACCATCTCTCTTTGTAAACTCGAGCCCAATTACGCGACTCGCCTTCTAGGCATTCAATAATTATGTCTATTTCATTCCCTGTTGTGGTAGGAATTTTCCCCAAGTACGAAGTCAAATCTTCTATAAATGAAACAGGATGTCGATTCTTTGCTGGGTATTTTGGCTTTTCACTTGTCATTTGACACATCGGGTAGTACATCAATGGAGGCATTCTTGATGAACTATGTGTTAAATTAGTAAATTCTTGAGCTCTTTCATTTGCATTGGTTTCACTCGATTCCACATGAGATTCCATGGAAGACATCGAGTTAATCCTATTTTCGAGTTTCTCGATTTTGTTATTAATATTACTAACTGCCTGTCTCATGACTTTTGTCATATACGTTAATGGACTAATTTTCCTTTTCATTGGACCATTGGAAACACTAGTTGATTCCATGACCACACTTTCTACTGGCCGATTCTTCCTTTCCAAGCCCCGTGGTTTGTTAAGTAACGTTCTCGATCGTAATTGTTTTGACATTTTATGTTTATCTCTTAGTTTTTCCTTATTACTATAAAATGCTTCTAATAATTTCCTTCCTCCGATTACTTATATACTTCCAAATAGTAGACTATTACTAAATTATTTTTAACTGTTATATTTTATTCTTTAAATTATAATTCACATCTCCCAAACTAATGTTGACTATCTTCCCTAAACCCGGCTCAGTGTCTGGAATTATACAATCAAAGTCTTTTTTTTTATCATTATTATTATTATTATTATTATTTTTTTTTTTTTTTTTTTTATTAATCAGGCTTCTCATTCATTATATTGCTTAAATTTCCTAATCAATTACCAATACATACACGCACACACGTACTCATACACAAAATATAGATATACAATATAAATGCTCTAATCTAAACATGTAATCATTGAAATCAACATTTAATTTTAATCCCCAAAATTAATCACTAATTATTTAAACCTCGCTCCTCCTAATCGTTGTACCATTTAAATTTCCCCTTCCTATATAATCCGAAACCACAAAATTGGCTTAAATATCTTTACATTAAAACAACTGAATATATATTTTCAAATTAAATTATACCTTACATTACACGAAATTTGAACCAACTTTCAATTGTTAACTGCGCCCCCTATTTACTATAAATTTTAACCCCTTTTATCCCAATCCATTACATATAACTAAATACTTGAATAAAATTATCTATCTTGCACAAAGTAAAAATCTAAAACCCTAACTAATTTTTTTTTCTGCGCCCTTACAAATTGTAAAATGTTATTTCCTAATCAGTTATGTTAACCATATTCATATACATCTGTACGCACTCCTATATATCCAATTGTTATAATAGAAAATGTTAGGGAAAACCAACGAACAGGTGTGTCACCTGATGTTAAGTGACCCTCACCTTCCTCAGACGCCGAAAAATCAATTATGCATTGCTAATCTACGCCTGAGTATAGTATGAGGAGGAAGGGAAAGGGGATGGGCCTCCGGCACTCTCACTGACCGAACGAAACGCAACAATGCAAGCATTGTTACTTCACGCCGATATTCTGTGAGAGGGTGGTGCTTCCCCGGACGAGCCGGCCCATTCATGCTGAACCCAGTAATGGATTCAGCGTGGCTCTACCACTGCTGATAGGGGATAATATACTATCATAAAATGAATATTCTAAACTAGCATAATTGGCAGCTAACATCACTTTTATTTTATTACTATTATCCTAATAAACCACTTTCATCATATATAACTGTAGATTCCTAATTTTAATTTAAAATTTGATTGTATCTCAAGTACTTAATAATTCTTTAATGAAATTTTATTATTAAACACACTTCCTATAATGTTATAACTTGTCGAAGCATCATATTTAAGTAACCACTCACATAAATAAACAGCCTAAATGAACCCATCCTAATCTGTAATTACATCTCAAATATCAAATAAAATCAAATAATCAATAAATCTCTATCACTAACTACGCCTATTTACTATAATTTCGAAATATCTAAACCTATACACAACTGTTATAAAATAATACAACTTCCTCGGTAATCCTTGAACTGTACCTTATATATTAATCAAAATTAAAATTAAATCATCATTCTCTACGCCCCCTAATAACCTTAATATCTGAATTCCTTTACCTATTCATATAAATATATCTACATATATAGTTAATGCCTTACCCTAAAGTAGATTATTATTTGAGCCGACATTACATTTACTTTACTATAAAATAAATTGAATTATTTAAATCTAATTGTTATGAAACTTTAATTTTTATTTAGTATAGTCCGGCATGATAAACATGAGATAAATACCTAAAGTTAAATCAACAGATTGGTTAAATATTTTAGTTGTACCTCATACTACATTAATTATATTCAACCCACATATTGATTATAGTCTAAATTCCCTAATTAATATAAAATATTTAAAATTTTCAATCCTTTAAACATTTAATTTATTATTCAGATAAACAAATGCCCTAAGTTAGTTGCACAATAATTTTAAAACAATTAAACATATAATATAAATTTAAATTTCTAATAAATTAACTAATCCCGGAATATAAAACTCAAATTATCTCTCTCCTCCGCCTCTAATAACTGTAAAGTAGCATTTTATAATCTAATAAGTCACGTTCATATATATGCTTCCATAATTACCTTTATCCAATCAACATCTATTTATAAATTGAATATTTAAAACTATTGCAGATTAAACCCTATTATCAAATCTTATCTTATCTTATCTTATTTTTTTCCCATAAAACTTTATATCAATTTATATAGTAATACCTATTACCCACGCCCCCTAATAATTTCAAAGTTTTAATTTAATAGATTTCTAATGACATATAAATAATTAAAATTTAAAACATATATAACTATAGGACTTAACATTCAACCAATCCCATTCCAAACATACTTTATTCGCATTAACAATAACTAAACAGCTGATATATCTACATAAGAAATAATTATCAGATACACACAACTAACAAGTCTGCCTACCACCCAAATCTCAGTCATCACGTACAACTTACACGTACAACTTCGAACCTTTGATCTCATACTTTCATATCAACTATCGCCAACCCATAATGCCTTTATATACATACAATTATTTAAAAATGTTGATATTTAAAGATATTTTTATTATTATTATTTTTTTTTTTATATCCTGTAATTGATCTATTTGTAAAAGATATTAATAAAGAAATAATATCCTAACCATTAGTAACAACTAAGCGTAATATTTAAGTTCGCTAAACTGGCAACACTGAATAACAGTAACCCTTAAGTGATGGTCGCTCCTACATAATAAGCTAACTTGTTTGCTACCTATCGATTAATCACGTCCGATTCGATGCACCTATTGCACAATTAAATAATATTCTATAATAAACAAAATATGTACCGAATTATTAAAATAATTTATATATTTTAATCGATTTCTAATAATCATAACTCTAATAATTATAACTCTAACAATTAATAATTAATGTATTTAATGAACCCATATCGATTTTAACTACTCCGCATCGATAACTAATGTCAACAACTCTGATACCGCAACACTAATTCTAATTATAGATTGACACTTGTAAACAACTATTTGTATGTAAAACACAAGGTTTATATTTTAATATGAACAGAGATTATTTCCATTTAATATTTATGTGTAATAAGCACTACAACCCTCAATCGCTCTAACCCTTAATGACCTACTTGCTTGGTATGTATACGCGTTTCAATGCTCTAACTAACTGTTCGTAAAATGTTAGGCTAACTAACCACGCATTCCCTATTTTCAGATGAGAACTAACAACTAATATACCCTAGTATTTCAAATAGGATGGAAAACAAAGATTACTAATAACATTTGACAAGCTCGAAACATGAAGAGACCAGTATTGTTGTGTTAAAAGCATGAACAAAATTCTTAACCTAAATTATTTCGTTTCACTTACCTTAAACCCTATAAATCTAAATAATATGAACATACATTATACACAAACAAATAAACAAGGTAAAAGTGTACACAAATTAAAACAAATTAAATTATACATATAAAGTTAGTGTTTCCTCAAGTTCTAACATGTTTTCTGAGTTTGAATGACCAGAATCCTGGTCACGGCACCAAATTGTAACGCCCCTCCCCCTTCCATACATACTGCTCTCATCTCTCTGAGATCACTCAACACCAGCGTCACTTCATCTCC
>JACEII010001037.1:0-11260 GCA_014332785.1 Antheraea mylitta
TGCATTATATCCAATTTACGTATGCTTATATTACAAATTTTTTGTTGTCTGATAGGTGGAAAAACCCCTGATGTTGGATCTAGGACCTACACAGAGATTATGAGAGAACAGTACCTTCGTGCTGAAGAAACAGAGGTAAGTTATATAAAAATGATTAATATTATTTTATGCTTGTGATGAAGGCGATTCAAATTGGTTATGTTTAATTTTAGTTACGGAAGAAACTTTTAGAGAGAGCAAGAGAAGGAACATTAAAGCCAGTTGTGCAATCAAATGGGGAATCAAAGAGTTCAGTAGCTAAACGTAAAGGGCGTTGGGATCAGAGTTCTGAAGATACACCTGTAGTAAAGAAAGCTGCACCATCAGCCACACCTAGTTCACAGACTACACCATCATGGGATGCAGAGGTGAGATGTAATTCAGTTACTTAGAATAAACAAAATAGTAGTATGTTTTATTTATGAGATATTATTTGATGAAATTTATATTATACTCTGAACATTGGGAGAACCTTTCAATTAAATAAAAAAATCTTATTAGTTCCAGAATAAGAAAAATTTAAGATTTTGTTCAAAATGTTGGCCATCACTGTGGACCACTTTCATTTTTCTGCTATGGGAAAACTATTTTTTTTTTTTTTTTTCAAAATGACTACGCTATTGAACCAGCAAGGTCTTAACAGCTTCACTGGACTACCTGGAGAAACAAGTTTTTTGAGACTATCCAATAATCGATCCATTATTTAGTATTTCCATAAGAATCAAAGTGTTGCTTAGTCAGTTCATATGCTATTTAACCTAATGCAAAAATGCAAACAAGCTGCAAACTATTGATATTTATTTTTGCTGATGATACTGATGCTTACACAACTTTACCTCACTTTTTCCAACCTTTGGATTATTGTAATGTACCGACTTTTCATCGCCAGTCAAGATACGGTGCAAGGCACCTTTTCTTCTTTGCCGCCTCTGTATTTTTGTATTTTACTCTGTATTAATATGAGAAACGCCATTTTACTTCTCTTTGCTTTTCTTTAGCTCTTACGGCACCAAATGACTACACCTTTGTCCTCCTTACCTTATCTATTTATTTGTAACATTTTTCCAAATTCTACTAGCGTCTGACATAGGCTTTGATCAAACAGTTCTTCTTATTCTTTATCTTCAAAAATGTTTTTTTTTTTCTGCCAGAATATTATTCATAAAATTCCAAGCATGGAGTACTGCTAATGTTCATTTTTTATGAAACTATGAAAACTTATTCAATGTTTCTTAATAGTATAAATATTTGAAATATATGATTATTACTATAATTATATATTAAAATAGAACTTAAAGTTTTCATTTCTTATTAAATAGAGGGGTACTTGGGAAGAAACACCTGGCGGAGGAGGTCGTGGTGGTGAAACACCAGGTGCTACTCCATCAGCACGAGTATGGGATGCAACACCTGGTCACATCACACCAGGCCATGCTACACCTGGTAGAGAAACTCCTGCTCAGCATGCTTCTAGAAGGAACCGTTGGGATGAGACTCCAAAAACTGATAGAGGTGAGAATTATAAAGTTACTTTGGATTTTACTAATAACGGGAGTATTCTGATATTAATATACCATATTTTGTCGTTTCAGTGAAAGACCTGTTTTCTATCTGGTTTTTTGTAGGTTAGAGATTCTTGTAGTGTTGTTTGAATTTTGTTTTTCAAATTTGTTATATACAAAAGATTTAATATTAATAGAATAAAAAAAATTACACAGCATAATAAGTATCTTATACCCTAATTTATAGTATACCAAGTGTGACAAGCGGTCTCATCTGCTTTAAATTTAGATAATGTTTGTTGCTTCAGTTCTTAAGAAGCAGTATGAAATTATGTAACAAAGTAACCTTGCTCTATGAACAAGCTATTAAATGTATATTTTCAAATTAGATTGATAATTCCTGAATATGATTCTGTTGAAGTTTAATAATATCATTACAATTTTTTCTTATAATCTAATACCTTTAAACGAGCAATTCTTGTATATTTTTATATTTGTATATATTCAGGATCTTGGAAACGGCATCATCTATTTCCGTGAAAATTAGTATGTAGGTAGTTTCGGGGACGATAAATCGATCTAGCTAGATTTTATTCATAGAAAACTTTTTTTTACTGAGTTTTCAGGCAATGAAAAAATATAGCCAGAATATAAATGTAAATTTCGCCGCCGCTGTCAAAACTGAAATAACGCATATGGAAATCGTTTGCTTCGGTTTTTTTTGTTGTCAAAAATGTTAATTTTATGAGGCAAACCTAACAGTTTATTTTAATTTAACAATGTATTTTTAAAGAACCGAGCTAGGCTCGGTCGCCCAGGTACTAAAATTAATGTAACCTGTGGTAAATATTAAAGTGGATGTTGATTGTATCATCTACTCTAATATGAATGATGTATTTTCACAAAGTAACATCAGTTCATCACTCAAGTATCTTGTGATGTTACTATGTGTACAGAGACCCCGGGTCATAACAGTGGATGGGCTGAGACCCCACGTACCGATCGTGGGACAGGGGTGGATACGATCCAAGAGACTCCTACGCCGTCAACAAAGCGTCGGTCACGGTGGGATGAGACACCCGGTGCGACACCCGCTGCGGGCACACCGACGCCCTCACACGCGACGCCATCACACTCGACGCCTTCACACGCCACGCCCTCACATGCCACACCCACTCCACATACGCCTGTCTTTACACCAGGAGGAGTAAGTATTCCTACTCTCATCTAAACTTTCAAATAACTTATTGTCCTCTTCAACATACCTTAGGCCCATAAGTTTTCAAATGTTATGTAGTATTGAAACAACTACTTGCTGATAAAACTTTCTATAGTTCTTTAATGTTCGCAAATAAAGGAAATTAAATCAAATTATCATTTTAAAAGTAAAGTTTTACATATTACACCATCTAGTGTTATATTAGTTATAAATATTATTAGTCATAATATAGTGCATAAGTCTATTAAAAGACATGGAAAAAAAAAATATAACTTGCACTGTATTACTTTTTTTCTCTTTCTAACCCACTATCTTTTTAGCCTGACAAAATCAATATAGGCAATAAAAAGGTGTTCATAAAAACCACTCTACTGTGTTTATTGTGTATTTATCTATGATAATAACCTTTCATTCTTGCCTTCTCACAGTCTACTCCTGTAGGAGTAAAAGCTATGGCGATGGCTACACCGACACCAGGACATGTTGCAGCTATGACACCTGAACAACTGCAAGCGTATCGATGGGAGAAAGAAATTGATGAACGCAATAGACCTTATACCGATGAAGAATTGGATGCCATGTTCCCACCTGGGTACAAGGTTTTACCGCCCCCTGCCGGTATGTACATTCAAATGTGGGCTTGCTTATATTTTGATTAATGGTTTCTTACAATTTAAGAGTACACCATAGTTATTAATCCAAACTTTAGTTTCAGGAAACATGTATTAAACAAATTCAACTGCACACGGAAACCCATTTCCCAAAGTGACTATAAAGAACGCGATGCATGTGTTTTATAATATATAAATTTGTATTTATCAGAATGAATTAATTTTTTAATAGTTGATTTTTCTTTCAGATGAATGATGACATGCTTTACGTCACATGCCATCGGATAAACTTCAATTTACGCTTTTAAGATTATTGTTTGCCGAGTTAATATCCACGGGAGAAAGCGGAAAAGTCGTAGCTTTTTCGGCTAATATTTTGGCCTAAATCATTTTTATCATATTCTTGTATAAAAAAAAATACTGCTTCGAATGGTATGGATCTCGTTTTCCTACATTAAAGTTTAAAATTTTTCATTCATAGGACCTTTGTCTTTTGCCTAGTTTAAGCAATTCAAATATAGAAGAATTGTCCTAAGTAGGGTTAAATATGCATTTTTTGTTTTAAATAAAATAGATACTACTTTGTTGCATCACAGTCGCAGAGATTGCTTGGAATTGCTTGCTATATAAGTACATACCAATTTTCAACTGAAGTTGGCTGATGACTGAAATAAATAACTTTCAGATTTCAGGATGACTCTCTAACTTGCACCTGATTCGTGAGTGAGGACTATTTGTGATCTTATTACTTAATGCTCCAGCAATGCGTCCATGGAGAAGAGTGGTGACACGTATATGTGAAATCCTCACTCTCTCTCCCTTTTTTTTCGAACTGATTACGCTATTGACCTAGCAAGGCCTTAACAGCTTCACCGGAATACCTCTACCTCTCTCCCGTTATATTGCTGTCAATATAATATGAGTTGTGAATTTTTGATTTAGGGAGGTTTTCAAGTTACGACATATCCGCTTTCTCTCATCGATATGTTTAAGACATTTGCATGTCTGAATATGAATGATATCTGAGGGCATATGATAGTACAATATTAGTGAGTTGTTATGTTGTTGCCCAGGTTATGTTCCGATACGTACTCCTGCGCGTAAGCTGACAGCAACCCCAACACCGTTGGGTGGTACCCCAATCGGCTTTTTCATGCAGACGGAGGAGTTGGGCGGGTCCGCGGCGGCTGCGGCGCGGCTCTTGGACCCGCAGCCCAAGGGTACTCAGCAACTGCCCTTCATGAAGCCCGAGGACGCTCAGTATTTTGACAAACTGCTTATTGACGTCGACGAGGACACTCTCTCTCCTGAAGAATTAAAAGAGAGGAAAATCATGAAACTATTGCTGAAGATTAAGGTATCATTTTATCTATACACTAGCTGTGCCCGCGACTTCGTCTGGGTGGAAGTCTATGTATAAAACAGTGATTAATAAAGTCATCTGAATGTATTAAGTCCGTTTACTTGTCTACTTTTCTATTGAAAAAGGAAGTTAGTTAAATGTGAAATATCAAACAATATGTGCATATAACTTTTTTTTTAAAACATTTTTGCGGCAAAGATGATTTTTTTTTTTAATAGTGGCATTTACATAATTATGTAAAACTTATCTAAGTATCCGTTTTAGAGTAATCAAGTTTTAGATATACTGACCTGTGTTTTGTTATGCAGAATGGAACTCCACCAATGTGCAAAGCTGCTCTACGTCAAATAACGGACAAGGCCCGTGAGTTTGGGGCCGGACCTCTCTTCAATCAAATTCTACCGCTTCTTATGAGCCCCACTCTTGAAGATCAAGAGAGACATTTACTTGTTAAAGTAATTGACAGAATCCTGTACAAATTAGATGACTTGGTCCGCCCTTATGTACATAAGGTAAGCATATCACTTTCAAAAGCATTATAAGCTTGAGCTCTAACTATCAGATTTAGAATGTAGTTCTTAGTAATCTACAGTATATTGTTATTGACTTGTCAAGCACAAGATATTAGGTTATGATTATATTCTTGTGTAACATAGTTTTCTTAACTCCTTTTTTTTATTTATTTATTATTACAACAGAGTTTTTATATATTATACAGTTATATTTGATTACAACCATATTTAATAAAAACTAACATTTTATAGCCCTCGTTATTTTTTTTTTTGTTTTTACGTTGTGGACTTTGAAATAATTTCTCAAAAACAAACAATTTATTTGCCATGGTGTAAAATTTGGCAGATAGAGTTAATGAAAGTAACAAATAGAATAATAATAAATTGAATATGTCGATATAACTGTTATATGTTTAATATATAACAGACATTGGGCCGGAAAAACGCTAAGAAGAAGAACTGTTATATATTTAATATTTTCTTTAATTTATTTTTAGATATTAGTAGTAATTGAACCTTTATTGATTGATGAAGATTACTATGCCCGTGTAGAAGGTCGTGAAATAATATCAAATCTGGCCAAAGCTGCCGGTCTTGCAACTATGATATCCACTATGAGACCTGATATTGACAATATTGATGAGTACGTGCGTAATACTACAGCAAGAGCTTTTGCTGTCGTTGCTTCTGCATTAGGTAAGTACATATTATGTAAGACTATATATACTTTTATGTTAAAGTGCGATTAGATTGACCTTGTATTTTGAGTTTTTTGGGATAATATAATGAAGATATTCCATAGACTTACTAAAACTTGACACTCAATATTACATTTGACTTTGGTAATAACAATTTGATTTATGAAGGAATTACAATTGTTCAATAGTGAGAATATATAGTTCACATCGTATATAATATTATTATTATTTAGAGTAAGTTATTACTCTGGATGACAAAATTGAATACCTGTTTTGTAACATTGCTCCCTATTTGTTATAGTAGTTAGCTAGAAGTTAGTTAGAAAAAAAATTTTCTACCATGCTATGGTTTTCTAATCATGTTTTCATTCCCCAAAAGATCTGGTTCATTTCTAGTTGATTCCAGAATTAAAACCTGTATCTATTGATGTGGTGTTTGAAGACGAAACTGAAACCCAGGTGTGTTAAGTGCCTAGGCGAACACTCCACTTCGGAGTGTTTGCGCACCAAAGACTCGCTCGATCCTCCGAGTTGCGTCTTGTGCCGCGCGTGGGTCATACCGCGAATTATCGCGGTTGTCTCCGCGCCCCGCGCTCAAGACAGCCCCGATACGCGAGGCAGGTTTCGCCCTCAAGGACGCCTGCGGCGTCTACCCGCCCCCGCCTCTCGACAGGCCTTTCCGAGCCAGCCGCGCGCGTCACGCGCACCGGCAGCGTCCGCACCTGCGCCTAACGCAACCCCTCCCCCCGCACGGGCCCCTCCGGCCCTGTGGACACCGCAGATCGCAGCGCGACTCGATCCCAGACTCCAGGCGGCGAAGCCTTCACAGGCCGCCCCCGCAGTCTCTCTCTCCGGCATGGACTGGTCCGCCCAGCTTCTAGTTTTTCACGAGATCTCCGAGATCTCAGCATACGATGAGGTGGCGAACGACCCCAAACAGGGCCTCATTCGCGCGATCGCGAAATTTCCCGCTATCGCGGCTACGATTCAAGGGCTAGCGCGCGCCGCCGTCTCGAAAAAATAATAATTTTTCAGTATAAGATAGAGCAAACTCCCGTGTTTGCGTCTATCTTCCCCTAAACCGTTAAAAAATTTCGGAATATCTATTTTTAAATCCCGGCACCGGTGCCGCCCCTTTACATTGTAAATTCGATCTCTTTCTTTCATTTTTCTGTGGCCGGCCACCTCGCGAATCCCTGTACCGTGCGTCACGGGCAGAGAGATATCGTTTCTGTACCCGCACATTGTTTGCTCGCGTTATCTTGGCAATATTTTTGTCCGTGGCTACCCGGGTAGACGCAAAGATATTGCTTTCGCGATACAGTACACACCAACATCGATTTTACACATACACAGTTATTCAGCATGCACCTTACACATCTGGTGGAAGGGTTTACTTTTTCCCTTATCGAATTGAATCGAGTAGGTTTAGTTTGTATCTTTCCGAATTACATGTTGTGTTTTTGTATCATGCAATTTTAACTGTATGATCCAAAAATGGATACATGTATAGCTTAGCATAGTTTAGCTAGGACAGATCGGGATTTTTCTAGGTAACGGCCAAGCCGAGGTGTGCCGTGCACCCTTGAGCTAGTTACCAAAAATAAAATCGGCTGAGTGCCTTAAGCGCTCGCCTTAGTAGTCCGGTGAAGCTGTAAAGGCCAAAGAATTAAGGCCAATAGTGTAGTCAGTTCGGGAAAAAGAAAAAAAAAAGCTATCATTGCTTCAGACTAGGGATGAGCGATATTAGAAAAACATCGATGTTAACATCTGTTGATGTCTGAAAACATCGATGTTTTTGCCAGCGTCTGTAAAAACAGAGGTCAGCGACGAAAAAGAAGGGTCATCCAAAGAAAAAACTATTCGTACAGTTTACGAATTTGACAATTTTCTAGTCTTTAGCTAGTACATGCAACGTTCTCATAATGTCGAAGTTATCGAAATCAAAACATCTATGTGTAGATATTATCGACATCAAAACATCGAATATCGATCATCCCTACTTCAGACCTAAACATAATTTATGGACCCTCAGTAAGAATCTATTATAAGAATATAATCTAACATGTCCGTACTTTTTTTAGTTTATTGTAGAAAAAATTGTTGCATGTGTCTTGGAATAAGTAACAAAATAAATTTAAATCATTTTTAAAAATGTCCGTCTGTTTGTATGAACATTCATCACTGTTAAAGTATTACGTTCACAATAAAACTTTTTCAAGAAAATCATACAGCATCTTTTAGTAATGTAGAGTCTTTGTTTCATTAAAATCAGTTTAATCCATCAAAAGTTGTTAAATTTAATGACGACGCGACTTAAGTTCGAGAGAAAAGTAGATAAGTAAATGGACGTTCAGATGATTTTGTTAGTCACTTTTTTTTTACATTAGGTACCCACGCGGACGAAGCCGCGGGGACAGCTAGCCATTAATATAATAGCATAAACTTATACACCTGTATACATTTCAGGTATTCCATCTTTACTGCCCTTCTTGAAGGCTGTATGTAGATCAAAAAAGTCTTGGCAAGCTCGTCACACGGGTATAAAGATTGTTCAGCAGATTGCCATTCTGATGGGTTGTGCCATATTGCCGCATCTGAAATCCCTAGTGGAAATTATTGAGCATGGTAAATATATCTAATTTTATTGAGATAATATATATAGGATGTTAAATATGATTAATAAAAATTATCCAATTTGTCTTGTAATATTTAGATAAAAATTAATCACAATTTAAAAGAGATTTAAATGTTGTAGATGACAATACTGCTCCTGGGGCCCACATAATGGTGGAGGGCGCCCGTATCAGGGTGGGGGCCAAAATGAAGTACTTAGGCCTCACCTTGGACGGGTGCTGGCGGTTCGAGTCCCATTTTGCGGGGCTCGGGCCGCGAATAGCTGGGGCAGCGGCGGCACTCGGCCGGTTGCTCCCCAATATTGGGGGGCCGGGTGCCGGGTGCCGGGTGCCGTCGACTCTTCATGGGAGTCGTGCGGGCAATGGCCGCCTACGGGGCAACGGTCTGGGCAGACGCCCTCGGTGCCGGCAACGTGCGCGTGCTGCGTAATGCGCAGCGCACAGTGGCACTGAGGGCGATCCGGGCGTACCGCACGGTGTCTTCGGCGGCGACCTTCACGCTCGCCGGCTCCCTTCCCTGGGAGCTGGAGGCAGGAGTTTTCGCCGCCGTGTATGAATTCACGGTGGCGAGGAAATGCAGTGGGGAGCCTCCGGCTCCCAGGGAGATAGACGTTAAAAGGCGGGAGTTACGGGAGGGGGCGATAGAGTGGTGGATGCAGGATCTGGCGGACGCGCGCTTCGGGACGTACACCGTCGACGCCGTCCGCCCGGTCCTGCGAGAATGAATAGGGAGGAGTTGGGGCTCCCTGACGTTCAGGCTGGTGCAGGTACTGACCGGGCACGGTTGTTTCGGGTGGTACCTGCACCGGATCGCTCGCAGGGAGCCGACCGCCGCCTGTCACGAGTGCGGCGCTGAGGAAGATACCGCGCAGCACACGCTTTCTGAGTTTGTTGCGTGGGAGCGACAGTGCCGCACTCTGGCGGCGGCGATAGGGGGAATTTGTCGCTGCCGAGTGTGGTCTCCGCCATGCTCGGCAGCGAACAGGCGTGGCGAGCGATGGCCTCCTTTTGCGAAGAGGTAGATCCTCTAAGTGGCCGTCTCCGCCAACAAAGAACCGGCAGGAGGAGGCGGCGCTTTGCCCAACTCCTGCCACATTAGCCGGACCTGAGGTGATGCAGCCGGGGGGCTCTTCCCTTTATTGCACAGGTACGGCGGACGAGGGGAGGCAGCTGGTGCGTACCCAGTCTGCCTCTTTATAGGTAGGAGCCCTGCGGCTACCTTCAGCCGGGCGGACCGTTGGGGCGGCTCTACAAGACTGATTAGCTAGAACGATCTCTTGCCGCCCCAACAACACGGTCTGACGGTACACCGTGTGGTTTTAGTCCGTGCAATTCGGACATAACCTACCCTCTGCCCCGGGAGGGTGGGTATCCATAAGGGATTTCCCCACGTTATTTAAAAAAAATAGATGACAATACTGTATTAACACTTAAACTGGCTCACCTTAATCCCATGTTTCTTTTAGGTTGCACTGTTTAATTTATATTAATTATAGTTTTACAAAAGATCAAGAACTCCAATCATCAAAGACTACTGTGGCGTCACAAGAGAATCCTTGACCAGTCCTATATAATTAACGTGACAGTCGAGAGTGTTAATACATACTTTAACTATTACAAATATGTAATAGTTTTATCATAAAAGCTGCACAAAGATCAATAAATCATAGCTATAAGAATGGTAATCATCACTTTAACTTATTTTTATTGCCTTTCCTTTTTTTATGCCTCGAAAAATAATTGACGTATGGTTTAAATAACCCATAATAATAACCAAAGGCAAAGTCATGGTGTTCATCAAAATGGGAGCAAAGCGGAATCAAAAATGACATATTTCGATTTATCTTATTATCTATACTAATATTATAAAAGAGGTAAAGTTTGTGAGTTTGTGACATTGTAGAGGGTAATCTCAGTAACTACGGGTCCGATTTGAAAAATTCTTTGAGTGTTATATAGCTCATTTATCGAGTTAGGTTATAGGCTATATATCATCCCGATAAGACTAATAGGAGTGGAGCACAAATGAAGAATGTTTTAAAATGGGCGTCTTTTTTCCTCTTGAAAACTTCCACTGCATGTTAGCATTAGCCCAAAGTAACTATTGTAACTATTCCATGCGAGCGAAGTCGCGGTCAGAGGCTCGTGACTTAATATGATGTTTGGAACATATGCCAAATAGAAAAAAATATTTTCTTTAGTTTTATATTATGCTCTATGTTCATAGGTTTAGTTGATGAACAACAAAAAGTGCGTACAATCACTGCGCTGGCGAGTGCTGCACTTGCAGAGGCTGCAACACCGTACGGTATCGAGTCCTTCGATTCTGTTCTGAAGCCTCTCTGGAAAGGTATCCGCACCCATCGTGGTAAAGGTCTCGCAGCCTTCCTGAAAGCCATCGGGTATCTCATCCCCCTCATGGACGCCGAGTACGCGAACTACTACACACGTGAAGTGATGCTTATCCTCATCCGAGAGTTCCAATCGCCTGATGAGGAAATGAAAAAGATTGTGTTAAAGGTTTGTTATTGTTATCATGAACCTGTTATTCCTTATTAAAATTACCAAAATCATATTTTAATCAGATTGTCTACTAGCACTTAATCGCGGCTTCGGATGCGTTTTTTAAATTATAAAGGAATATAAAATCGTGAGGTCATGTACAATTATAGAAATTCTC
>JACEII010001038.1:6300-17553 GCA_014332785.1 Antheraea mylitta
AACCCCCCCCCCCCCCCCCCTTTGAACCAGCACCTTTACGCACAAAACATTTTTATGGTCCTTCGTTCCCAGATTATTGATCCTTCTTTCCTAAATTATCCTTTGTATTCCTTATTTTACAATCCTAAATTCGCAACGTATTTCATTTTTATATATACCCACCCGCTTGTCGTTATTTACGCGCCATATCGCATAGTTATTTGATATTTTAACTTTAATTTTTATCAAATTACATTAAAAATGGAGCATAGGTCTAATAAGGGAGACTTAGCTGAGGGTTCAGTAAGCATCCTTGCTGAAATATCCCTACTCGAGGGAAAAAAGCAATCATATTTTCTACGCGCAAAAATGATTTTTGAATCTATACCATAGAGTACAGAGGATCGCCAAACGTCTTCTTTTATTAGTAAAGCAACAAATATTACTTTTATGCGCGATGAATATCTCGAAATAGTAGATAATATTAACAGACTTCATTTGAAAATTAATGCGAAATACCTACCAAATTATGAAGCTATTTGGGCATTCGAAGATTATTATTGTGAAATTAAAAACGCTTTAACACGCTTCTCTACGCATACAAACATTAATTCCCATGAGAGTTCAATTCAAAATAATGGAGAATATTCAAATTGTCGGTTAGAACAATTATCTATACCGGAGTTTTACGGTGAATATGAAAAATTTCCTATGTTCATCGAATGTTATAATTCAATGGTTCACAATAATTCAAATCTAAATGACTCATTACGCGTTAGATATTTAACAAATAAACTCAAGGGTAAAGCTGAAAACATTTGGTTAAGTTTAAGCCCAACCGCAGATAATTATCATTTAATTTACAACGCATTAGTAGAAAAATACACAGACAACCGTGCTATTGCCACTACCTACATTGAAAAAATATTAAATCTAAACTCACTTCATAACGTAACGTCTACTCAATTAGAATCATTTATAGATGAATATTGTACGTCGATATCCGCTTTAAAACAAATAAAAATAGATAACTTATTAGATTTCATATTTGTGCACTTAGGATTACGAAAATTAGACATCGATACCGCTAAACAATTTGAGAATACAATTAGGAAGCAGTCATATCCAACTTATGAGGACTTTACAGAATTTCTACGTGAACAGTTTAAAATATTAAAACGCACAACGCCCTGCAAAAAAAGCATCGCAAGCGTCGCACGGCAGCGCTCTGTCGCTAGTTACGCGAGCGCCCCGCGTGCGTCACAGTCACCGCGAGTCCCGCGCACATTCATTATCAATGAAGGCACAGCGCCTAGTAACAAACATTGTTCATTTTGTAATGCGTTTGATCATCAACAATTATATAATTGCCCGAAATTTAAAATTCTTTCGCCTCTTAATAAATATAAACATATAAAATCTATAAACGGTTGTGTAAACTGTTTAAGTTTGATACACACAGTATTTAAATGTAACTCAACTCATAATTGTAAATTTTGTAATAAACGCCATAATACACTTCTCCATATTAATAATTACCGCACATCTACGTCGAGTAATTATCTTCAAAATAATAATTCTTCAGATAATGAAAATGCACAAAATAATTTATTAAATAAAAACGAACAAAATACAATATCTCAAAACTCAACTTCCTTGCTATCTAACTCGACCGTGTGTCACAACATACTTCTTAGCACCGCGCAAGTTTGTGTTCGAGGAGCTAATAACAATAATTATTACACTGTTCGTTCACTGATAGATAACGCATCGCAACGTAATATAATAACTACCGCTTGTTGTAAACAATTAAATTTAAACATAATTCCGCTTTCTAATTCGTTTGGTAAGGGTATCGGTTTATCGTCGCGTCCTATTAAGGGCTATGTAAACTTACAGATTCGCTCAAAAAATAATAAATTTAATTTTAATATAAACGCATTAGTACTTGATTGTATTACCGATAGGATACCTTTAGATTATATTGATACTTCCGTAATGCAGCACTTAATCAATATTCCGCTTGCCGATGAGCACTGGTATAAACCAGGAGAAGTACAGCTTTTATTAGGAGCACAGTTGTTCCCATATATACTTCTCGGTGGTAAGATAATTGCACCTCCAGCGCCCCCCGCTATAGAAACTGTTTTCGGTTATATTCTTATGGGTGAAGTACCGAGCGCTATTCACGATAATGATAATTCACATCACGACTTACTCCTTAGGTCGCCTCAAGACGATACATCTGCTTCTTTTCTCATATCTAATGATTATTCGTTGGATCGCTCGCTTTCCAAATTTTGGGATCTTGAAGAGATTCCATCGCAAACAATTTTAAGTTCACAAGACATAGAATGTGAAAAATTATTTTCGACAGCCGTTTCACGCGATTCATCTGGACGTTACTCGGTCGGTTTACCCTTCAGTAGGAATCCACATGAATTAGGTAACTCACGTGCATCAGCGCAACGACGGTTACTATTTTTAGAACGCAAACTTCAAAACAATAACATTCGCGATAGTTATAATAAAGTTTTTAAAGAATATCTCATTTTAAATTATATCTCAGAAATTCCACCAAATACTTCTGAGGAAGGATATTTTATTCCGCATCATGCAGTTATTCGCAGTGACAAAAATACGACTAAAATTCGTCCCGTGTTAGATGCTAGCGCTAAATGTCATAATGGTGTATCACTTAATGATATCTTACATGTTGGCCCAAATTTACAAACAGATATATTTATGCTCCTGCTTAACTTTCGCTTATTTCCAATCGCTGTAACCGCAGATATAAAGCAAATGTATTTGCAAATTTTAGTTAACGAGGAACATAGAAAATATCAAAAGATATTATATCGCTTTGATGCTGCCGAACCCATCCGCGAATACCAGTTTAACCGTGTTACTTTTGGTTTGAAATCAAGTCCATATCTGGCAATGCGTACAATCCGCCAACTATGTAATGACGAACGCGATAATTATCCGCAAGCCGCCGCCATTGCTGAAAAAGATTTCTATATGGACGATCTAGTGTGTTCCATTATTGATGAAGACGCCGCTATAAAAATTTCTAATCAGTTGATTAATTTGTTTAAATCTGGTGGGTTCGAATTATTGAAATGGTCCAGCAACAGTAACGCAGTTTTAGAAAATATCCCTTCCGAAGTTAAGCTATCTCCTGTTGAATTTGATAAATCTGAAACGCATAAGATATTAGGCTTAGAATGGAATCCTTCCGATGACGTATTTATATTTAAAGTCAATGAAGATACTCGTGACTGTACTAAATGCAATATTCTCTCGCTTATTGCACGTTTATGGGATGTTTTGGGGTTAGCAGCACCTGTCGTGCTTTTCGCAAAATTATTAATCAAACAATTGTGGCTTGAACGTGTTAATTGGGACGAAAATCCGCCCGCTCATATTATTAATTTATTTGAAAAACTTAAATATCAGTTACCGCTTCTTAGTTCTCTTAAAATACCACGCCACTTGCAAGTGTTTAAAGACTCGCTTGTTAATATTGTAGCATTCGCTGACGCAAGCCTTAAGGCTTATGGCTGCGTCATATATTTACATGTGACCGATCCATATGGTAACATACATGTAGGATTAATTGGTAAAATGGAACGTAACATCTAAGCGGATGTTGTAGTACTCTGTGGTATTGTTTTCTAAGATGGCGATTTGCATTGTGTTGAGTAATGAGACGAGACGTGTTTAAAATTAAGAGTAAAGTGGTGTAGACATTTGTGTGTAAATAAAGTGCGAAAATACTTGTTTGGATTTTATTGGATCCCACAATTTTTGGCGGCTCGTCCGGGATCCCATTTTAATACTCAAGTATTGAGCACGTGGACGACACATCACGTTATACAACTACACCGAGACGACGAAGCTTAAAGACGCAACGTCTACAAAGTACTTGTTTTACGACGAAGACGAGTACGAAAGTAGTTTACGACGAATAATTAAGACGACAACGTGCATTTCATCTATGACGGATCTACGCAGTACGAACAGACGTCAACAGTACATAATGGAGGACGACCCAGCTGGTAAACAGACTACCGGTATTTTTACGATGGATTTAACGGAGTTCAATGGTGAAGATCACACCTATACATCTACGAAATGGGCTCAGGATCTCGAGGATTACGCTGAAATCATGGGCTGGACACCTACACAAAAACTAATAATGGCGCGTCGAACGCTAACAGGTACGGCGCAGTTATGGTTAAAAACCCAAAAAATTGATAAAACCTACGATGATCTGAAAGCGGCAGTGTTAAAAGAATTTCCTGATACAGTCACTAGCAAAGATATGCACGAATTAATGGCGGCACGGAGCAAACAACATAATGAAAGCTTTTATCAGTATATGCTCGTAATGAAAGAAATGGGCAGACGTGCAAAATTTCCTGACTACATCGCGATTCAGTACATTATAGATGGAATTAGTGACATCGAAACAAACAAAGCTATATTATACGGCGTGACAACATACCCTGTGCTAAAAGAAAAGTTAGAAATCTATGAGAAAATCAGAACTAAGATGGCTGAAAAACATAAAAGGACGACACAAACAAATCTTCGACAGCAACGTTGTTACAACTGTGGTGAATTTAAACATAAAGCGAACGAATGTCCGAATGGCATAAAATGTTTTCGTTGCAATAAGTTTGGTCATGTGGGCAAGAACTGTAGAGACCACGGAAATACACATAATTCGTCGTTCCAGCGAAAAACAGCGATATCAACAAAATCGACTAGTCAGCGTTCTCAACCGGCGTCTACGCAGCATGATAACCAATCAGCGGATCGACATCGATTCTCCGCCATGTTCGGTGCGAGTACGACCAATACGGTGCAAGAATCGGACGGCCATATTAATAGTTCGATAATTATGACAGTTGACAAAAACATAATAACAAATGAACACTTTTTGACAAAGGCGGTAAAAAATGTAATTATTTCTAAAAAAAAGTATAGTGCGCTAATTGATAGTGGTAGCGATTTAAATTTGGTAAGTGCGGATCTGTTTCACGATTTAAATGTAACCCTTCGTAAAGAAAACATTATGTTAACCGGGTTAGGTTCTTCAAAAGTTTTTACGTCTGGAAAATTCATTACTTGTTTACATGTTGATGGCTTTCGTTTTGATTTATGGTTTTATGTGATTCCTAAAGATACAATGCCTTATAAAATTGTGTTAGGACAGCCATTCTTGAGGGAAGCCACTGTTCTTTTTGATAAAGGTTGTGTTAATGTCATATCAAGGGGGGAGAATGAAATATTAAAATGCTTACTTTCAGATTCACAGCAAGAACGATGTGTTAGTTATATTCAAGATGAAAACATACGCAAATTGGCGTCACAAATGGTACAGAACTACAAGCCTATGCAGACTAAAGAAGCTCCAATTGAAATGAAAATCATTTTAAAAGATGAAGTTCCAGTTGCACAACGACCCAGACGTTTGTCGCTATATGAACAAGATATAGTTGACCAGCAAGTTGGTGAATGGTTGCAAAAAGGTATAGTCAGACCCAGTTATTCTGAATATTCAAGCCCGCTTGTATTAGTAAAGAAAAAAGATGGATCCATTCGCATATGTGTAGACTACCGTAGATTAAACATGAAGATGGTCAAAGATGAGTTTCCTTTACCTTTAATTGAGGATCACATAGACAAACTTGCAAGTTACAAGATATTTAGTAAATTAGATCTTAAGGATGCTTTCTTTCATTTGAAAATATGTGAAGATTCTATCAAATACACTTCATTTGTTACTTCAACAGGACAATATGAGTTCACTAGAGCGCCTTTTGGTCTTTCGATATGTCCTAGTTATTTCACACGTTTTATAACTATAATTTTCAGAGAACAAATTGCAAGAGGATTCTTATTAATTTTCATCGATGATATAATGATACTTTCTAATTGTTACAAAGAAGCTCTTGAACGACTTGGAGAGGTATTGAATGGGGCTGCGAACTATGGACTTCAAATAAATTGGAACAAAAGTGACCTGCTCACAACAAAAGTAGAATATCTTGGTCACATTGTTGAAAATGGGTCGGTACAACCATCCTTGGAAAAGGTAGAAGCTGTCAAAAGATTTGCTGAGCCAAGATCTATAAAACAATTACAAAGCTTTTTAGGACTGACATCCTACTTTAGAAAATTTATTGAAGGATACTCATGGATTGCTAAACCTCTCACAGATTTATTAAAGAAGAACAGTAACTTTTATTTTGGCGAAGAGCAGCGACTGGCTTTTGATGAATTAAAAAAGAAGTTGACCCAAGATCCAGTACTCAGAATATTTAATCCAGCATTTAAAACAGAGTTACATACCGACGCTTCACAGGAAGCATATGCTGCAGTGCTTATGCAACAAGATCCAAATAGCAATGCTGTACATCCGGTGTACTATATGAGTAGAAAGACTACAGAACCAGAAAAAAAATACACCAGTTATGAATTAGAAGCTCTAGCTGTGATCGAAGGCATTAAGAAATTTAGAAAATATTTATATGGAATACCTTTCAAGATAGTCACAGATTGTTCAGCTTTTGAAATGACACTAAGAAAAAAGGATTTAACAACAAGAGTAGCAAGATGGGTTTTGTTATTGCAAGAATATAATTATACTGTGGAGCACAGAACAGGCACAAGAATGCGGCATGTGGATGCACTTAGTCGTTTACCTTGTGTGAATATTGTTACAAAAGAATTACATGAACAAATAAGAAAAGCTCAGCAGTTGGATGAAGGAGTGAATGCAATATTAAATGTTGTCAAAGAAAAACCATATATGGACTATTATGAGCAAAATGGATTATTATATAAAGGGGAAGAAGGGAAACTAGTAATACCAGATGGGATGCAGTTACAAATTTTAAGAAAATTATATGAAAATGGACATTTTGGGAAGAAAAAGATGATAGAACTTATTGGTAAAGATTATTACATAAAAGATGTATCAAAAAAGATTGAAGAAGTCATTGTCAATTGTATACCATGTCTGTTAGCTTTAAGAAAAGAAGGAAAGCAGGAAGGATTTTTAAATTGCATTGAAAAGGAGAATGTACCATTGAGCACGATGCACTGTGACCACATTGGTCCACTTTCAGAGACAAAAAAACAATATAATTATATTTTAACAATGGTAGATGCTTTTACCAAGTTTGTTTGGTTATTTCCAACTAAAACTACAAATTCGATAGAGACTATTAATAAACTGAGAATTCACCAACAGATTTTTGGAAATCCGAATAGAATTATAACTGACAAAGGAGCAGCATTTACTAGTAAAGACTTCATAGAGTACTGCCAGGATGAAAATATAAAGCATATCACTATTACCACAGGAATGCCTCGTGGCAATGGTCAAGTGGAAAGAATACATCGCATGCTCATATCAATACTCACTAAGTTGTGTTTGGAAGATGACAAGCAATGGTATAGGCATGTAAGCAAGGTGCAAAGGGCAATTAATAGTACTTTCCAACGGAGTATTGGGACAACTCCATTTGAATTATTGATTGGGACGAAAATGAAGCTAAAAGAGGATATTGAGTTAATTAATATGATACAAGAAGAAGAAAAGGAATGTTTCATACAGAATAGAGAACACCTTAGAGAAAAAGCTAAGATTCAGATTTTAAAAGTACAAGAAGAGAACAGAAGGACTTATAACAAAAGAAGAAAAGAGGGTATGAGATATAACATTGGAGATTTAGTAGCTATTAAAAGAACACAATTTGGAAAAACCTTAAAAATAAAATCAAAATATTTAGGACCCTACAGAGTAATCAAGTTATTAGGGAAGGATCGTTATGAAGTAGAAAAAGCAGACAGTACTGCCGAAGGACCGCTGAGAACGTCCACAGGAGCAGATTGTATGAAGTGTTGGCCAGGAGTGAGTATTTAGATCAATCATAGATCCTGTTTTTGATATTATAAGCATATTTAGATTCTGATTTAGAAATTTGTTGAGGCATTGGATCTTACATGGTGTTTAAATTAAGTTAAGATATGGAACTTTAGAACAAAGTTAAGTTATATTTTAAGTATTTAAGTTTTAGTTTATAAGGGTAAGTGTATATGTTTTCTTCTGAGAAAATGAAGTTTTCTTTTTCAAATATATTTTATATAGTGGTGTACTATATAGTAAGAACACTTTGTTGATTAACAGTTACAAATGTTTTAGTTGTTTAAATCATTTTCAGTGTAATATTTGCTTTAGTATAGCCTATTGAAAGAAGTCTAGTGTTTTAAATGTTTTTTGTTTTATAGAATATCACAGTAATTTCATGTGATGAGTAATTTAAAGAAACTTCCGTTGTTTAATAAGTCTTCAGATAGTTTTTGTAATATTCAAATAAAGCTTAACTTAATATTTTTGTGATGAGCTAATAGTAACTTTAGGGTTTATAATGAAAATAAATAGTTTTGATTAAAATGTAGGTCTGAGGTCCGACCTATACAGGATGGCCGATTGTAGGATTAATTGGTAAAATGGAACGTAACATCTAAGCGGATGTTGTAGTACTCTGTGGTATTGTTTTCTAAGATGGCGATTTGCATTGTGTTGAGTAATGAGACGAGACGTGTTTAAAATTAAGAGTAAAGTGGTGTAGACATTTGTGTGTAAATAAAGTGCGAAAATACTTGTTTGGATTTTATTGGATCCCACATACATGTACGCTTAGTTTGTGCAAAGTCTAAAGTTTCACCAGTTAAAATAGTCTCTTTAGCACGCCTTGAATTATGCGCCGCTGTGTTAATGTCTAAATTAACAAAAACTGTTAATGACTCTTATAACGCTCGTTTTAAGATTAATAATATTTTCGCATTTTCGGATTCAGAGATAACTTTGTCCTGGATCAATTCGTCTCCGCATCGCTGGAATATTTTTATTAGTAACCGCATCGCTAAGTGTCAGGAAAATTTAGATCCTAAACATTTCTTTCACGTCGCAGGCTCAGAAAATCCTAGTGATTGCTTGTCACGAGGACTTTTACCTGAGCAACTAATTTCTCATAATCTGTGGTGGCAAGGTCCTCCGTGGCTCCAGTTTCCTGTATCTACTTGGCCTCTTAGATCTGTAACCTCCACTAGATTAGAAGAACTACCTGAGCATAAATCCGTTACTGCTACAACTATTAGCTCTACTCCGCAAGTTCTTTGTGAACTTTCTCTCAAAATTTCTTCGTATAATAAATTACTACGCGTCATTGTTTATATTCTGAGAGCTTTACGCATTTTACATCGACCGACTAATTTTCTTGTTAAGGCAAACGATTTAAATACCGCTGAAAATTACTTAATTCGCGCAGTTCAAAATAATAATTTTTCTGATATCATTCACCGCTTAAATAATCATAAGTTACCTCATGGCAATTTAAGAAAACTTGATCTTTTTCTAGACGAAAACCGAATCATAAGAGTTGGAGGTCGCTTATCGAATTCCAACTTACCGTTTGACGCTCAACATCCGATTTTAATGCCTAGAAAAGACCACGTAATTTTTCTTTTAATTGACTATTATCACCGCGCACACTGCCATACGGGCGCTCATTTGCTAAGTTCAATTATTCGACAAAGATTTTGGATAATTTCCGCTAGAAATGTAATACGGCAACGCATACACAAATGTAACTTTTGCTTTAAATGTGCACCTGTACTACCAAGTCCAAAAATGGCTGATTTACCATCATATCGGGTTCGAGAAACGAAAGCTTTCGTACACACTGGTGTAGACTACTGTGGACCTATTAATATCACTTTATGCAGGCGCAGAGGTCAAAAGGGTCAAAAGGCATATATTTGTTTGTTTATATGTCTAGTCACAAAAGCCGTTCACATCGAATTAGCACCTGACTTAACGTCGGATTCATTCTTAAACGCATTCAAACGCTTCATTTCCCGCAGAGGCCCAGTCGCTAACATATACTCCGATAACGGTACAAACTTTATTGGGGCTAAAGCAAAGCTCGATCAGCTATACAAATTTCTATCATCGCAATCTTATTCAAAAATAATCGAGGAAGAGTTAGCTACTCGTCGTATTCAGTGGCATATGATTCCACCTCGCGCACCCCATTTCGGTGGAATTTGGGAATCGAATATAAAAAGTTTAAAAACACATTTATCTAGAGTTGTAGGTACTCAGCTATTAACGTACGAAGAACTGTCAACCGTTCTTACGCAGATACAAACGATTCTGAATTCGCGTCCATTGTCGCTTTTATCAGAACATCCTTATCCGGAACCGCTTACTCCAGCGCACTTTATAATGGCATCTCCGCTTACATTTTTGCCTGCTTGCAATGTAACTGACGAGACTTCTACAAGTCTCGTTTGCAGAAAACTATTGCTAGATCAGATGGTACAATCATACTGGAAAAAGTGGCATTTGGAATATTTACATACCTTGCAAATAAGACAAAAATGGCATGACAAGAAATCTAACGCTATTCAAATAGGAACCGTAGTAATTATTCATGAAAACGATATCCCACCTTTACGTTGGCCGATGGGAGTCATAGTCGAAGTATATCCCGGGTCCGACGGCATTACTAGAGTTGCCTTAGTGAAGACCGCCAGTGGCTATTTAAAACGCCCTGTAATTAAATTAAGTCCACTACCTTCTCAATAATTTTCGCATTTATTAATTTTATTTTCGCACTTTTCATATATATAATCCGCATATTTTAATATTTTTTCGCATATCAACATATTCGCATTTACTATAAGGTAACGTTTGGTACTAAACCTCTTACTCTGTGAAACGCATTTAAAAAGTTTAACGCATTCTTTTTTTTTGTATTTGTTTTTTGAGAAAATTCATTTTCTCAACGCGGGGGAGGATGTTGGCGCGCATTATTGCATAGTCATGTTTCCGAACGTACAAGCATCCCTTCCGCCTCCTTTCTTTTTTTCCTACCAATCATCTGTCACTTACGCCACGATCCTTACCGCGGACGCAACAAAAAACGCTCTCTTCATACGCAAGAATTGGTAGTCACCCATTACTACTATTCTAAAATATTTTGTAAAAAGCGCATAGACACTGATTCATATATAGTGCACAATATATATCGCCGCGAGTGAAGTGAAGTGAAACCAGCAGAATCAACACCGGTGAGTCCGCATCCCTTATTTCGCAAACCCCCCCCCCCCCCCCCCCCCCCCCCCCCTTCCCCCCAAAACAGTAACCAAACATCATTTTTTATTAACGTGGGGAAAGCCCTTATGGAT
>JACEII010001039.1:0-11251 GCA_014332785.1 Antheraea mylitta
CGTGGAGCCCTTGAGTATGCTGCTCACGCGATACAGTGACACAAAACCTTATATCACTGCTACAACATCACACACATCACCTATACACACGTGGACGCCTACACGCTGTTTGTTCTTTTTCAGAGAAATAAACGACAAAGAGTTCTAGCTTTATTTTTCCCTATCCTATCCTATATAGCTTAGAGGAATTTTTTCGCCACAAAATACATATAGGAACTGTTGAGACACGCATGCTTGGTACACATGCATGTTTCAATAACTCATATACGTATATCTAGATGGCTTAGCTTAGGTTAGCTCAGACAAGTTGCGATTTTTGCACAAATCAGGCGACAGCCAAAGCCGTTGTGTGCCGTGCACCCTTGAGTTAGTCGCCCAAAACATCCCAAATCGGCTGAGTGCCTTCAGCGCTCGCCTCAGTAGTTCAGTGAAGCTGTAAAGAACTTTCCAGGTCAACAGCGTTTTCATTAAAAAAAATACAATAACTATGATAGCGTCGACCTTAAGGTCTTAACAGCTTCACCGGATTACATAGCGTCGACCGATTTCAATGAAACAAAGACTATTATTCTCGGAGATATTCTTCATGATTTTTGGTTCTTGATGTGGTTTTATTGTGAACCCAGTACTTTAGCAGTGATGCGTGTTCAATCAAACTGATAGTTAGACAGGAATTTCTACAAATTATTGAAATATATCTTATTATATGTTCCTAGACATTTGCACCATTTTTTTTTTTCGAAAATCCAAAAAGTACGGACACGTTAGATTTACCTTCTTATTATATGTATGGATTTGCTTTTCCTTAAAACCACTCTGTGTTGAGATGACCTAGGATATAGCATGAATACTTCAAACCGGTCTGCATGCGGGGGCGTCGAATGGAAGAGATTTATTATCATGCTACCGTATTTGCATCGTCCAAGTTTTAAGATGGAAATAATGTGTTATTTTTATTATTGTTTTTTTTTTTGAAATGTAAACGCTGTTGACCTGGAAAGATCTTTACAGCTTCACCGAACTATTGAGGAGAGCGCTAAAGGCACTCAGCCGATTTGGGATGTTTGGGCGACTAACTCAAGGGTGCACCGCACACCTCGGCTTGGGCTGTCGCTTGTTTTGTGCAAAAATCGCGACCTATCAGAGGTCTACAATCGGTTCATTCTATCAAAAAATATTTGTAGTTTTAATGACAACACGACTTAAGTACGAGAGAAAAGTAAATAAGTAAATGAACTTAATACATTCCGATGACGACTTTATTCGTCACTGCTTTTACATAAGGTCTTAGGCGATCGAAGTCGCGTGCACAACTAGCAGTTAACTAAAAAAAATGTACAATGGGGAAAGATATGTAGAAGAATGTAAATTGTAGAGGTGTTACAAGGTTTTTAACTTTTTTTTTTTCTCCAACTGAATACGCTATTTACCTAGCAAGGTCTTAACAGCTTCACCGGACTACTAAGGTTTGTAACGAATTTATATCAAACTTGTATTAACGGTTTTATATAAATCAAAAATGCATTATTATATTCCGACATTATAATATCGTTACTAGTAAGGTACATTCTATTTTAATTACCACCAAATTAGATACCCGTTATGATTAGTCGAACGAGATACGGCAAGATATACCGAATCGATATCGCGAACAATCTCAATATTCCACTTAATTATTCGATTAATTGTGTTGCATTTCGATAAGTTAGAGATTGTTTTATTTTATATCCTCAACGTGAATTAATTTTGCCCAGTTCAAATTCAAATACACGCGTGAGCAAAGAAGTAAGCACTAAAATAACATTGCAGCGTTGAGATAGAAAGTTAAATCGAAAATCGAGAGTTTTTAGCGAGACCTTAGCCTGTCATGCAATGGTTTTTATATGTTAATCATAAGCCTGTGCTATATAAAAAATCGGTGATGATTGCTCACTTACCGGAACCCACTATAGCACTTGGACTTATTTTTGGGCACTAACAGCGCAGCACAAAATTTGGTATTGTTATTTGCTGTGTGCATTATTTGGAAAGCTGGTGCTTCCTCAACATTGGCAACGGTGGCGGAGAAGACTTACCAAGTGAGTCTTTATTCTGTATGTAAAGAAATAGTTTCTGGTAAGTAGTAGAGCCACGCTGAAACTATAAATGGTTTCACCATGAACGAGTTGGCTGACCCGGAATAGTAGTACCACCCGACCCACAAAAACACCGACGTGAAGTAACAATACTTGCATTGTTGCGTTTCATTCGGTCGGTAGTCCGGTGAAGCTGTTAAAACCTTGCTAGGTCAATAGCGTAGTCATTTCGTGAAAAAAAACATTCGGTCAGTGAGAGCGCCAGAGGCCCACCTCCCCTTCCCTCCTTCCCCCTGCTCCAGGCTGGCAACGCACTTGCGACTCCTCTGGTGTTGCTGATGTCTTTGGACGGTTCGTGCCCACCACGCATTTGCCTCCTATGACATAAAAAAAAACTTTCAGCAATTGTTTAAAAGGCTATCTACCTCCAGCCAATTTATACAGTTCACTGCTTAGGTTAAGTACCCCGGCCTGCGTGGGTGTGGTGATTGCAATCTCATATACTTTTACATATGAAAATACCAATTTCGTAAAAAGCTGTTACTTTGACAACATAATTATATAGCATTCTTAGGATTTGCAAAAAAAATTATATCTATTAGACCGAGTACAGTTTAAACATCTGGAACATTCTAGAGTTACAATAAATAAAATGATGACTCACGACAATGATTTGTCGAAGTTATCAAAAGTGAAAACAAACAAGCTTTGCGTAATAACCCATGGGAGAATATTTCCCATAGTTCACACTCAAAGTCACGGTAAAAACAACAAATATTCACTAGATTTTTCGTTTCAAATTGTAATACGAGTCAAGATAGCGAATTACTTAACAGTTCAGAGAAGTAAAAAAAAAACATAGTAGGTAAAGGTAAACCTTTTTTATAATGTAAGGTTGAAGTTAGAATTATTACAGGATGAGAAACTTTCTGATTGCAGTTATCATTTACAGAATCACACAGAAATATTGCCACCTACTATAAACGTATTGTCACCCAGAGAGGACTTTATTAGCCTAGAGATGCACACAATACTCATAGTTTAAGCCCACGCGTTCCGCCGATCTACGGTCTAAGCACCTTTAAGTTTTCTGTCGTATATTAAACTGTAACTTCACCTAGCTATTCATCTATTTACAGTGATCAGAATTCCTTACTAATGCCATAGAGATGCGAGTTCAAATTGCGGTTGGTTCAACCACAATTAAAGCCACTGAACTAGATCATTGGTGACCTCTGAGCAATTCCTGAAATAAAATTCTCCCTTCATATGAAGAAACACTGCTACAATACCACGATCACAAATATATCTTTTGGAGCCTTTTCTAACACCTCCATTTACATTAGAACCTTTGGCATTTTGTCCCTCTTGCCCAAATTTTTTACGCCATTGACTTCGTTATACCACAGCAAATGAAACACTACATTTGATACAATTGATAATAACCATGTCCCTTTAGTGTGCAAATGTGTGGCTATAGTTTTCGAAACGAAGTTCCTTAACACCGCTTTCGGAACAAGTTATATAGTAGAAATCGTCACGTAAGGAAAAAACATCCGGCACTTGTGCCTCTTTCCTTCAGTGGGATTTTTTGTTTCTATTATATAGGATTATGTGAGGTTACTTTGGTTAGGTTAATTCGAGCAATGAGCTGCGTGCACTGTTGATTATATCCACTGCAACAACATAGCCATAAGTAAAATAAAAGTTAGAGGTGAGAAGAGTATAACTATTCAATGAACGTGCCTAGCGCAACAAAATTTGGTAACATTCAAATACTAAGTTTATAAATTGAACAACGACATATTTCGGTGTTCTGTGAAAAATAAATACGCATACGCAGTAAAAATGACAAAGAATGAAACATCTCCATCTGGTTGTAGCGTAAACAGTTGTATAACTTCAATACTGAACGCGTGGTCATTACATTGACCATCACAGTATGGGAACCACCCTAGGAGAACTGAGCTTATCAAAAGTGCAGATGTATATGAAATATGATTACCATTTTCCCGGCTATAAGTGCAAGTTGGTAGAACTAGGAGTGTGGCATTCGAAAATGAAACAGGTTGGTCAGATATTTGTACCAAACTAGACCACTACCATCTATACACTAAGCACAGTGACTTTCTTGTAGTTTATTACGTTTCGGGATCATCTGGTGTATTTCCAGCTGCATAGAGGCTTACAGGGCGATATGACAATGAGGAGCGCCGCTGTATTATAGAACACTCGGTTGTTGCCACATTACTTTAAAATAATATTTAGGAGAATATCTTGAAGTGTTTAAGCATATGCTTCGTCCCGATTCATAATAAAACGATAAATAAATTTGCTCTACATAAAAACTAGATATGTGCAATTCATGCGCGGTAGAATTGATACCTTCATAAAGTGACATATCATTCATACAAAGCATTACACGTGAAGAATGAACAACATCATTTCTCAGAACTTCATAATACGCAGGCACATACACACACACACAAACACGCTCGCACGCACGCACGCATTCACGCACGAATATACGCACACACAAACACGTGCGTGTACTAAGGCAGTAGCAATATACAATATGGAGATGGCAAATATAAGAAATACTGTATAATATATTCTATTTCATTCTCACGCACGGTAAATCATATAACAGTATGTGTTTGTCTCCTATTGACGTCACTATTTAGTGTCATTGATTTTCAAATCACGAGACTGAAGAAACTGATTTGTTTTTACCTAGTAGCAATATATGATGATTTGGGGTGTAAGGGGTGTCGAATAACATCTTAAGACTTGTAACACCCAAGCCAACCTCACCTGCACGTGGTGCACCCTGCTGATCAACGAACGAGGCAATGGCGAGAGCGGGGTGGTAAGGTTTTACAGCCCGACTGGGTCGCAACCACCATGCATGTGGCGAAAAAGCCCGTCATAGGGACTCGCTTCTGCGCGTCGCGTTTCGGGATCAGCCTGTGCATATCCAGTACACTACCGGGCGACTTTCGTCATTATGACCGGCATGACAGCGGCGACCGGCGATGGATAATCTGTCTCACGGTGGTTGCCGATGTTTTTGGATTGTACTATGCTTAACATCAGGCTTAGTGCAGTCACTTTGTCGTGCTTCATTAAAAAAAAAATATGAAGACAAATTATACATATCGTATAAACTGCATTCATATATGTAATTATCAGAAATATAATAATTTGATCAATGTCGTAAGAAAGCTTAACGTAAGCGCGGTAGGCGATTACCCATCATGTTAAGACATTAAGCTACTGGACGCGTAAATCTGTGTTTACATTGTCCGACCAGAGGGCGCGATCCAATCTGGACTGTAACAAATCGGGCCCAGCAATGTTCCAGCGATTGAGTTATTACGCCTTCCTGCTAGCAGCACACCGGCTACTTGTTTTCGTGTTCGCCGTGTGTTTTTATTAATTACGAGCTATAAATAATAAATATTTTATGTGTAATGCGATACAGGCAGGTTGCATTGAGATGCGGCCGTCAGATACCCGCCCGGATCGGGTGTACTGTTATTATTCAAACGGTGGCTTTTTTATTGTTTCTCTTTGATATTAATGTTTTGTGTTCGCGTTTTCTTTTATTGTTCATCAATCTGATAACGTAAACAAATTAGGTTTTTTTTTCCACAAACCGCTACCGAATTGACTTATTTATTTTAATTACTATTTGTGTTTGTATCTTCTCTAAGGTGGGGATCTTCATCTTCATCTGTCAGTGTTAAATTTTTAATTACGAAGAAGTATTGGTTATTATTATTTTTATGATTATTGCAAAGTATAAAACAAAATCTCCTACCGTGTCTGTCTGTCTGTCTGGTCGTGATAAACTCAAAAACTACTGAACGCATTTTCATGTGATCTTCAGCAGTAGTAGATTAAGTGATTGAGAAAGGTTTTGGTATATAATTTGTTAAAGATTTTTTATAACAACGTCAATGGGATGTCTGCCGGACCCGCTAGTTGAATCATAACTTTGAAAATATTAGAAATTAAATTAATAACCACCTTGAAAAATATATCAATCCAAGTTTGTTCCGTCGACCTCAACACAAGTGAATTCGCCTATGACATAAATAAGAGAGTGCCGTTTGTTTCAGGAATTATGTAATAATGTCGTTCGACGTGATAAGAAGCAATGTAACTTGAGAAATTGTTGTATAATATACCCACGCGTTATATACGTAGTTGGCCCAATACTTGTTTAAGAGTCCGTAACATGGCTTCTTATAATTATCTCACTTTGTTATGCAACGATATATAATTAACCAATTCGAAAATCTATATACCAGGTGACTGTTTAGACAATAGCAATATTTCTGGAGGACATTCAGCACTTGATTCTCTTTATAAATCAAATAAAAATTAAGTGTTTGATATCTGACCTAATTATCTCGAAAAATACAAAAATTATACACAATCTTCTACGCGTCTATCTTAAAGCTCAGTGTCATTGACCGTCGGATAATTTCACTTTCGTTTGAAAGGGAACGTGAGAACTTCATGAACAAAACAAAAGAGTTTATTGCCCGTTTTACTACGTTTTACTCATTGCTTTTGGTATCGGTTATTGCAATAAGTTTTATTATTTTATTTACACGTTTATAGCTATACTTTTGAAAGTCTTAGGAACATACTTTAACTTAGATTTTCTTGGTTGTTTATTAGTATTTGTTTTCATATTATTATTATCTTATACGTTAATATACATATCTTAGAATACTGCTAGTTGTCCAACCTTTCACCTTTCACCTAGTAAATCGGGATGTAGAAGTATGGCGTCATCCATAGTGACGTCATGTTTACGATTTAATCTCTTCTTTATTCTCTCAACTTTTTGGTATGGATATTTTTAAAACTAGCTTTTTTATTTTTCCGAAGAATTTTCCAAACATTTTCCTTCATGCAAGGCTTATCCTGACAATTGCAAATACGAAATAAAATAGGCAAATAGTCATTTTTAAAAGCATTCTTAATTCGTCATTCAGCAATTTTTATTTGTATATATTATAAAACAAAATAGCTTTATAAGTCTGCCTATATATTTTCTTACTTCTTATAAACCACGCAACAGATTTTGATACGATGTCACTGCCGTTTAGAGTATTTCTCCCAGAAAATTTATCTGTATTAAAATAATTTAGGTCCTTGTAATGTCAAATACATAATTTTCACCCACTCTTATTCAGAGCGGGTCGCTCGTAATTGATAAAGGTTAAATAAACACAAAAAAAAAAAACAAACTTAATTTCGATCACGAAGCATGAGTACGATATTGTTTCTTTACCATTTAAATGACTGCAAGTGTAACCTTCAGGCTACAACCCTTACGCTGGACAGACGAACTCACGCAACTTGTTGTGAATTACCACTACTGTTTGTCACAAACTCACTTACAGCAATCGAAGTAGACATCGAATGAAGCTTAACTATACCTAAGTGCAATGAATAATTAAGTTAAATATTATTACCAAGTTGAAATTTGTATACATAAGTTATGAAAGTTTTACTTTATAATAACCCATAAAGCACCAAGTACGACTTCCAAAATGAACTTGGATTGGTCATACATTGCAGAGAAACAATAGTCAAATTTCCAAACAGGCACTCAGGAGACGTGGTTCAATTTAGACAAACCTGGTGAAGGTCGATGCTCACAGGGTCTGCTAAGATTGGTTTTTTTTTTCGAACTAACTACGCTATTGACCCAGCGAGGTTTTAACAGCTTCACCGGACTACTTTCTAAGATTGGGCTTACTTAGAGTGAGGTGAAGTATGAAGCCATCGACAGAACAAGAATACTTTTCCTTTCTATTACAAAAGACAACATGTTCACAAATGATAAAGCCACGTGTTACATACGATAACAGATATCTATAAAGCATATTCATATTCAGAACAGTGATTTGTTGACCACACGAATAACTATCTTATATAACATAGAAACACACAATACTCAGTGTGGTGGCAAGGACGAGAAGAATATTTAAAACACTACATTGCCCATGCACCATAAAATTAAATTCTACACAAACATATATACTTTATTATATACAATGCATTCCTTTACCTAGAAAAAAGAAACAATTTTACTTTAACAGAAGTATTCATCTTCACGTAGGTTTAAATACGTCTTATACGAATTAAAAAAGAACGTAAACTTGAATAGATTCCCGTGACACGTCATCGTTGAAATAAAATATAATATAACTAGCTGTTGCCCGCGGCTCCGCACGCGTTTTTTTTAAATATATTAAATAAATGTGAAATTTTGATCACATATCTAGTGTAAATTACAATAATACTCTTTCAAAAATATTTGTAAGTATCACACGCACATCATCTACTGTAACAGGTAACATGTACTTATACATTATATATGTGAATAAGAATAGTGAATCGAATGGGAAGAGATTTATCATCAGCCACATAACTGGAACTTTAAACTGCTATATATGACCCTTAATGCCCACTTACACTATATAAGAAAGTAATGAAAATATTAAGCTATACATTTTCGAACAATATGTGTTAAATCTTTTATTATATAGATATAATAAGTCCATAGTGTCGATATAATTAAGTTATTATCATACCTTGCTATAATTTAAATCACATATAAACATATGACTTTCAATTACAACAGCGATACACTTGGTGTTACAGTTGTTCATAGGCGACGTTAACCACTTACCATCAGGTGGGCCGTCAGCCTGTTTGCTGCCTTTTGGTATAAAAAAATCTTGGAGTCCAGTACAGCTCGTGTATGTTTACAGTGAACAACATATTTTTGATTAATTTCACATGGACGAAGGCACGGATAACAGCTTATCACTACATAGTGTAAGAAAAAGTCCTGTTCCACGCCTGTCTATACGTCTGTTCGCGATAAGATCAAAAACTACAGAACGCATCTTCATGCCGTTTTCACCAATATATAAAATGATTATTGGGCAAGGTATAGGTATAGTTTGTCTTATTATCAGGGCGGGCAACGTCTGCTGAACCCGCTAGCTTAAAATAAAACAGCTAATTAGTTACTTATTTGTCCGTAAAATTCCCGTTCAAATATTACTTGTAGTCCGGTGAAGCTATTAAGACCTTGCTAGATCAATAGCGTAGTCATTTCTAAGAAAAAAAAAACCGTTCAAATAGGTCCAGCCGTTTCGGAGACTACCCGTAACAAATAAAAAAAAACAGACATATCCACAGAATTAAAAAAAATGTTGATATTTGTAGCATCACGGATATTTTTAATATAAAATACACTCACTTTACTTTTATTATACGTAATATATCACAAATCAAAAATTGGGTACAAAACTAACGTAGAATAAAGTTTTTGAGGAGTTTTTGGCGGGATTTTAGTCTGTCATGTAGTGGATTTTATATTTTATTCATAATCTTGTCTTACTTATCTGTATATTGTGTTAAATTGTTAGAGTTTTATGTAATATGGTTCGTTTATTGTGCATAAATGAAATGAAAGATAAATAATACCGCGAAGCATGAATTCTGTTGTCTTGAAAATTAAGAAGATAAAAATTTACGAAATATTACATAGAGGATTTGGCGCTTATACCTTTACATTATCTTGGATATAGAAAAAAACTACCTATATTAACTACTTCAGAATTGGCAGCATGGATTAATTCCTTTGACTATCTTATTGGATGAATATTATTACTACTAAACTTTTTGAATAGCGACACAAAATAAACTTTAGAAATGTTTGCGATATAAACGTACCACGTATAATTAAAAATTGGAAACAAAAATAACGTAGAATTAACTGTTTTAATAGGAACACAAAATAAACCATGAAAATATTTGCGAGAGATTGTTATCGCGTTACCATGGCAACGCATATAGTACTGACATTAACACGCATCGAAAGCTTCCAAAATAGCCCGATTTTGAGACATTCTTCATTAGTGCTCAGCTCCTATTGGTTTAAACGTTATGATATGTAGCCTATAGCCATCCTCGATAAATGAACTATCTAACACTAAAAGAAACTTTCAAATCAGATCTGTAGTTCTTGAGATTATCGCGTTCAACCAAACAAACAAACAAACAAACTCTTTAGCTTTATATATTAGTATAGATATGCAAAACCAAGAAAGTCGACAAATTTATTTGGTAAATCCGTAAATCTCGTTCTAAAATCGTATCGGTTCGAGAAACGTTAGTAACCAACGACGGTAAAGTATCACCCAGGGGCGTCGCGACCGTATTATAATGTACCGTTTATGTATTGTCATTATGTGTCATTACCGACGCTAACAACAATTATGTGCGACACAAAACCGAAAATTATTTGAAGAATTTAACTGTTCAGACGGGTTGGGGAATTTAAAATATTTAAGTGGCATATCCACTGCCCAGTGAAGATTTTTTTTGCAATCATATATAGCGGTGAAGGGGAACATCGGGAGGAAACCTGACCTTGAGAAACGTTCTTGTAGTACCACTGTATATGGGTAAATATAAAATTGTGGATTTCTCAATTTAAAATTGTCAATATGTCCTCGTCTGGTGTGATGAATATGGTCATACCTCGGGAAGAGGCGTATAGCCACGGTATAAAAATGAGACACAGTACGGAAACTACAAACAAACGCTCGGAAACGGCACACTTACATAAACACGCCCATCAACGAGAGGTTTTGGAAGGAATTCTATGGACAGCACCGCGAAACCCCTTAACGGTCTCGTCGATGCGCATGTTTGGGTGAGTGTGCCATGCCGGTGCGAGCGTTTATAGGTAGTTTCCAAACTGTCTGTTATGTGTACTGTGGTATAGCCGTGCAGTAGGTATATTAGAGATTGATGATGACATATTTTCCCAATATCTAACAATTGTCTATAATCGTAACTAATCATGAGATGATTTGATTTTGATTTTAATTTTCTTATTGCGCCGTGACGAAGTCATATATATATATTAACACAAGCGAAGCCGCGAGCAATAGCTACTGATATATAGTTTTAAGTAAAGAAATATTTCTTTAAAACACGTATCTTTATGATGTCTCATCGCGAATGCCGACACGTTGAACGTAAGAAATTCGTCTCGCACTCTGCCATTTTGTCTCAGCCTGGTCGGCAATCACCATCCTTTTTTGTAGGCGATACCATGTCGAGAGATG